>JASANF010005713.1:0-56968 GCA_030248245.1 Trissonchulus sp. WLG1_4
AAAAATTTAGAACATTTCGGTTACCTCATATCTGCTACTTTGACTATTGGCTAAGAATCATCATGACTAAGAAGATCATATTGACTAAGAATAGTTTATTTTATGCTTTACAGTAGCGACTTATGATGTAAAGCAAAGTCATACGTAGACAATTCTTGAGCCTGACTTTTACTTGTCCTTGTTCGAAAATACTACCCAAGCAAATGTGTAAATCTTTTGTAAGGAAAAAATTGGCAAATCGGGCTCCAGTTTTTCTATAAAAAAATTAACAAAATTATAATTTATAAAATATAAAATGAAAAGATAAAAAATATAAAATCGCAAAACATTTTTGTGAAATCACATTCATTCAAAAACAGGCCGAAAATTTTGCATGTCTTAGGTCATATTTGCTAAGGACGAGTATGAATCGGGGTTTACGTTTTAACAACTGATTAACGCACATTAAATTAAGATAAGACAACTTAAAGTTCCAATTTGAGCTAATTTAATCAACTTTGACAGATGTGGCTGCTAACCCATTATACAAATATAACACCGCATCTCCATACTTGTTTTAATTGGGCTTCAAAAAAACAAAAAAAAACAAAGAAAAAAAAAAAAAACGAACAAGTTCCCCCAACAAAGGAGAGCCAAAGAAAGCGGAAAGAGGAAAGAAAAACGGGCAAAAAAACCCCCCCCCTGGGAGCCAACGCAGTGTTATATTCAAGACTATTGCATTTACAAAAAACATACGACTGTTTTATCGAGATATCAAAAACTGTAACAAGAGTCTACTTTTTATGTTCTACGAGTTCTCAAGTTTGCAGTATCACAACATTTTCCCCCTTTAAGTATTGTACGGCTAACGATAGCGTCGTTTTTCATATTCTAACGGGGACATCCGCTCAGGTGGACGACGGTTTCGAATAGGGTATCTCCGGCCCACAGGTTCAAGCGGTTGTGCCACGGCTTGTTGGTTGACTGCAGGTCTTTGTCTTGTACAATCAGGGTGTGTTCTGCATAGTGGCAGTGGCACTGGAAACGTAAAGCCTGAATCCATATTTTGTTGATAGCTTTGTTTCTTTACTGATTCTTTCCGAGCACGCAGCTGATCTGCATGTCTTGAAAACACTTGATCACCACTGTTTATTTCGTATGTGTTCTTTCCTTTTGCGGTTTTGATGAATCCTTGTAGCCATTTATCTTTTCCTCGGTAGTTGCGATACCAAATAGGTTGTCCATTGGTAAACTTGGTTGAACTTCTTGATCTTTCGGGACGAGGACTAGGTTTCAATAGGTCTAGTCTGGTCTTCACATTTCGGCCAAACATTAGCTTACTAGGCGTAACTTGAGTAGTTGCATGTGCTGTTGTTCTGTAGTTAAGCAAAAAGTTTGCTAGTCTTTTCTGTAAATTTTTATCAGTTCCAGATTTCATTGCTCGCTTGAAAGTATTAACTAGTCGCTCCACCTCTCCATTAGATTGTGGATGGTAGGGAGGTGTCAGAACGTGAGATACTCCATTGCTATTACAAAAATCTTTGAATTCCTGTGACGTAAAAGCGGTGCCGTTGTCACTGACAAGTGTGCCAGGAAGCCCAAATCTTGCAAATAGCTGTCGCAAAATATTTATCGTTGTAGTCGAATTAGCGTGACTGACTTTGAAGATTTCAGGCCATTTGCTATGTGAATCAATGACTAGAAACCACATGTGACCAAGAAACGGTCCAGCAAAATCTATGTGTAGTCGGTCCCATGGTGTAGACGTCGCAGGCCAATAAGAATCTGCTGTAGTGGAACGAGGCATTGCAGCGCAAGCATTGCATGAAGGGCATTCTTTAGCACAGTCATCGATGTCAGCGTTCATTCTGGGCCACCACATAAACTCTCTTGCTTTCGACTTCATTCGACTAATTCCTGAATGTGCTGCATGCAGCTCTTTTAATAACCGAGTACGATAGTTTGCGGGAATGACAACACGGCCTCTCCAGAATAAACAATCATCATGCACTGTAAGCTCATTTCGACGCTCATGGAAAAGACGCAATGAAGGATCGATTCTAGAGCTGACTTTTGCTGGCCACCCATTGATAGTGTAGTTTAACACACATTTTAGGGTTGGATCGTCTTTGGTTTTCTTTTTAATATCGTCGAATTTCACAGGTAAACTTTGAGCAATGTCAGTGTACAGTTGATAAACTTCTTCTGAGGATAGATCTATTTGTTCCAATTCGGTGTATTTTTGAGGAAGACGGGACAAGCAGTCTGCGTTCGCATTTTCTTCTGAGCGCTTGTAGGTTATGTCGTAATGAAATCCAGATAAAATGATTGCCCATCTTTGAAGACGACTAGCGGCACAAGCCGGGATTGCTGTTTTGGGGCCAAAAATTGCCACTAATGGCTTGTGATCCGTTGCTAGAGTAAATTTTCTACCATATAAGTACTGATAGAATTTTTTTGCACCAAACACTATAGCATATGCTTCTTTTTCAATCTGCGAATACTTTCGTTCTTGCTTGGACAATGTTTTTGATGCCGCTGCGATCATGCGTTCTTCACCGTTTGGCAATTTATGAGAAATTACAGCCCCAATTCCATGTTGAGAAGCATCAGTAGCCAGAATTACATTTAGTTTTGGATCATAATGCATCAGTGTTGGTGGTTTAGACAACGCGTTTTTAATGGCCAAAAATGCGTCTGCTTGTTCGTTGCTCCAATTCCATTCTACATCCTTTGTTAGTAATTTAGTGAGAGGGCTGATTAGTTGGGATAAATTTTTTACAAATTTGCCATAATACGTTATCATTCCTAAAAAACTTTTTAACTCGCTGACATTCTCTGGGGGCGGCATATTCCTTATAGCTGCCACTTTTTTTTTCATAGGATCAATTCCATGTTTCGTGATAACGTGACCCAAAAACGTCACAGTATCAGCAAAGAACTTGCATTTTGGAAGGCCTAGTTTTGCTCCATTTTGTCGCATACGGTCGAATACTGTTTGCAAATTGCGCAAGTGCTCTACTTCATTAGCTCCGGTAACAACTATGTCATCTAGATACCACCCGGTTCCTTCGCAACCGTTTAGTATCTGATCCATTTTCTTTTGGAACAGAGCAGGGGCAGACGACACTCCAAAAGGCAAACGGCGGTAACGGTAGAGTCCTTTGTGTGTGTTAATCACACATGCTTGCTGGCTTTCCTCATCCAAAGGATACTGGTTGTAGGCTCTGGATAAGTCTAGCTTGCTAAATTTTTCACCGCCATTGAGCTTCGAAAACAGTTCCTCTAGGCGTGGCAGCGGATACTGATCCACCACTAAAGCTTGGTTTAAGCCGACCTTAAAGTCTGCACAAACTCTTACACTTTTGTCAGGTTTCAGCGCTGCACTCACACTCACACTCACAACAAAGTCACTCACAGTCTCTTCTTCTCTCTGGTCGCGTTTATGGAAGTGAAAACGTTCAGCAATTGTCAACGGTTGAGGCTCAAAATGCCGCATAAAAGTTTCTTTCAGTTCAGCAAGAGGTAAGTCCCCCGGTCGATTTGGTGCCACAAGTGATTTGATGACACCATAAGTTGTTGAACCAATCGCGCTAAGCAGGACTGCTCTTCGTCTTTCTTCATTTTCAATTACGTTTGCCACAAAATATTGATCAAGCCGTTCGGAGTAGCTGGACCAAGTTTCCTGACCAGGAACGAAAGGTTCCAAGGAACCAATTGCCGCCATAGCGAAAAATGGAACGTATCAATGGCAATGTTCCACTGCGCCAGTTGTTATATTCAAGACTATTGCATTTACAAAAAACATACGACTGTTTTATCGAGATATCAAAAACTGTAACAAGAGTCTACTTTTTATGTTCTACGAGTTCTCAAGTTTGCAGTATCACAACAGTAATCGATGTAGGCCCTACTCTTCGGTAAAGTGAGTCACACTTCGTTCTTGATTTCTGGCAATCTACCTGATAGCCACAAAAGCAGACACAAAACTTTTCTTATATGTGTCGCAGCCAAACTTACAATTCAGTCAAAGTTGCAATTGTTGTGACTTTGGCTGGAAAATCTCAGCCAGAGTTACAATTGTGACTTTGGCTAGGCAAAGTTACAATTCTTAATCCTCATTGTGAACAGACTGATTAACCCTGCATGAGGTCAACGTTAAAATGTCCGCCAATATTTGTAACACTTACCAACATTACGAAATTCTAGGGGGGGAAGGCTTGGTCCGACAATTGAAAGTAGAAAATTGATGACATTTAATTTTTTGAAATAACTATAATACAGTACCGATCAGAATTAACTACCTATGATGCTGCAGTCAGCGTCACTGATCGAGCCATAGCGGCACTGACTGCAGTCACTGCATTGACGTCACAGGTCCAATAAATTGGACTTGTTTACTGAATTTTAATAAGTGACTCCGGAGTCAGAGTCAGTGACTCCGGAATCACGCTCACATTAGTCATACCAGACTGCCGAACCAATTTCTTTACGGTGTGTAATGTGTACGTACGTATATGTACAAACGTACATGCCGAAACGTACAACAGAAACTGGGCTTTTCTGCAAGCCAGTCCAATTAACTTTTTATAATGACGTAAAATTTATAGTTTCAAACTTACTTAATGAATGTAAGTTTCTTAATGAATGTAAGTTACTTAATGAATGTACTTACTTACGCAATGCAAGATGAATTGTCAAAATAATAATATCGGCATGCAATTAGTAGAACTAAACAAAACATTAAACTTGTAATATTGTATTAATTTTAATACATTACATATACTTTAAGTTTACAAAGTATGTTCTCTATTTTACAACAATTCTTACAATTTGCAGCTATGATTTGAATGTAAGCAATCGTATTATGCTGATAGTACACAATATATTGCATTAAATAATGATTGAATTATTATACATTTTGTTCCCTTACAGTTAAAAAGTCAGACTTGCACGTTACAGTAAGCTTACAAACACAGTTTCTGCTGGCGGCACTTTTGTACATATACGTACACATTACAGAACCTAAAGAAACTGGTTTGGCTGTCTGGCATGACTAATGTGAGCGTGATTCCGGAGTCACTGACTCTGACTCCGGAGTCACTTATTAAAATTCAGTAAACATGTCCAATTTATTGGACCTGTGACGTCAATGCAGTGACTGCAGTCAGTGACGCTACGGCTCAATCAGTGACGCTGACTCCAGCATCATAGGTAGTTAATTCTGATCGGTACTGTACAAGTAAGGTGTCTATAATTTTATTGGCATTAACAATAATCATGAATAAGCAATAATACATTGACAATTGTGAAACAAAAAACAAACCACATTCTAGAAGAGAAAATGACGGTCATGTATATGTCTATGATAGAAAACCAAATCGCCGTCTGCTGAAGTCCTGCAATATATTTTGAGAGTTTTTTTCTTGTTTTATTTGCGTCTCAGTATTAAATTTGTACTAAACGACGCATCTCATTATTTAAGCAATTTTTTTGTAGGCTATAGGCGTTTATTTTTTTCTAATTATCATGCGTCTTCACCAAAACTGTTTGAACATTTCATAACATTACACACAGAATTAAACAAAATAAAGTTTATAAACTTTAGGACTGACAATAAAAGCACATATTTAATAGACCATAGTCAAATTTACTAAACAAAAACTAGCCTTATTTGAACGTTGAAGTCTAAAAACAGTAGGGAAATCTGAGTGTTTGAACTCAAAGCCCAAGAAGCTATTTAACAGTGGAAATTTCATGAGCACAAAGTTGGAAATTTCGGACTAGCTTATGTGATTTAAGTTAAACTTAATAGTTTTATTAGTTTTCAGTATAAATTTGCAGCTGAGTACACATGTATTTGCACACACATAGGATAGTGCTCTGTGTCCTTCATGCTTACATGTTAAGTACGATTGGTTTAAAAACAATTGTTACATCACATAAACTATTATTTTATGCTTCTTGCTCTATTTTTATTTAGTAAGGTTCGTTTTGGTAATTTTTTTAAAAAAAGGTTTTTATTAAGAACAAAAAAAATTCTATGTTTGCTAGAATCGAACCAACGACACTTTACGTTCACTGAACAATTTGTATAATTTTATCGCCTAAGTAATACAAGTAAGGGTTGTATATGTTGTTGCAGGTAACTATAGGTTGTTTTTGTTTGACTGTAACGGTGTTTCACTTTAATTTTGTACTTTAGTTTCAATTCTAAAATTTAATTCAAGTTTAAAACGCTTCAATATGGCTGCACAATATATAATACATAAATTATATAATATGTTTTAAATTCAGTGAAATTTAGAACAATCTCGGAGAAACCCCCCCCCCAAGACTGAGACTCCGCTTGTATGGTTAACACTGATATCAAATATATGCCGACATTTACATATGTGCGTGCATGTCTACTGTATACGTTGACCTCATGCAGGGTCAAACAGTCGGTTAACAATGGGGATTATGAATTGTAACATTGCCTAGCCAAAGTCACAATTGTAACTTTGGCTGAGATTTTCAGCCAAAGTCACAACAATTGCAACTTTGGCTGAATTGTAAGTTTGGCTACGACATATACATATATTGTAAACTTATGTCAAATAAAATGATACCTTGTTAATGTAATAGTTTGACGTTCGAGTTGTATCAAAGTGGCCGTGCCTAAAAGAAACCAAGTGATTTTTTACGCGGCCCCCTCAGGGGCCGCGTATATACTATATTCTGATTCTCTGAATCCTATGTAATTTCAGGTAGGTCAAATTTCCTGTGTTAATTAACACTGGAAGTGCAGGTAGGTCGCTTTTCACACAGCCTACTCAACTTATGCAACGTTAGATTCATGAAACACAAAACTACATCGGTGGTGAGGATTTGAACTCTCGACCTTCCGGATGAGAACCAGATGCTCTACTAACCGAGCTAACCACCGCGGGCTACGTATGGAGGTAAATGTCCTAAGTACATGCAGGCTGCAGCAATATACACATAGCAACTATTAATAAAAAATTGTTTTATTATTGGTTATTTTCATGCTTTTATTTCATTCCTGTTTACTATTGTCATATTTTTTACTCAAATCCTTGTCAAATTTGATCGGCTTCGACAAAAACCGATTTTCAAAAACATGCTTTATGTTCTGATACATAATGACACTGTAACTACCATGCTGTAACACTGTAACTGAACTGTTTAACGATTTAATTTCTGCAGACAGGTGGTCGAGTGGTATAATGCTCGCTTCGTAAGCAGTAGTAGGTCGGTGGTATGACTCGCAGCTGAGATATTCGATGGTTTTTATATTTTTTACATTCCAAGTCTTAAATCTTTTTTTTTCATTTTTTCAAAAATTTTTTGCTGTTTAAGAGACTTTGCAGCTACTCAGCAGTAAATATGTGCAGAAATCAAGAATTAAAACTCGTTTTATCCACAAAATAGTGGCCGCGTTTGATATTTCCTCGGCAATATTGACATTCAGGTCTCACAATGTTCCGCTGCTCACTCAGCAGAAGAGCTTGTTTAAAATATTTTTTTATTTTAAGGCGACTGCTTCTTTGTTGCGTAAGATTTGAAACCAATCAGTATGTTTTATCTTAAATACTAAGTTTTCACTATAACTTCAATTATTGTTATTTAAATAAAAACTTATGCTGTAAATGCCAATTAAATTCGTTCCAAAACTTGTTGGAACGTCTTTGTTAATTAATTTATGTTAAAATTTAAAAATATTAAAGAAAACATACATTTTTTCAGTTGACATTCATTTATTTTTTTGTGTTGGTTTTCGTTTTCCTTTCGTTTTCTTTGATAAGTTTATCAGCCTATTTTGTCTGTTTGTTTTGTTGTCAAACCTGGCTAGATTAATTGAAAAATTTCGAGAAAGGAATTCGTAGCTAAAGACAAATCATCTGCATTTTGCGCGCTTTGAAAATGCAGTGAATAATAATTGAGACTTTAGTCATTGTCAATCACTTACTGACACTGTGAAATTTTTCCTGTCGCTACCACAGTAGCGACAGGACCTTACATTTGATTTGCCATAGCGAATTACACGTCTTACGTGTATTCGCTGGGGCAACTGAGTGTGCGTGTGTTTGTGTGTAATTGTAACATTGTGTGTGATCGTGTTTTCTGTGTAAGCTGGCCCGGGCCACCAGCCAGCTAGTCTCTTTTGTTGATGCTTGCATTGTAGGTTACTGTATTTGTTTTCTAAAGGGCAACCTGTGAGATTTTTTTATGACCGACACTTTTTGTGCCAAAAGATGTTGTGAACTAAATTAATTCAAGAATTGTTAAAAGTACATTAATAGTAACAGTATCTTAAAGGTAAATGTGCCTCTAAAAAGAGTACATGTCATTCCAAAACTAAGTATTCTGGCGGTAGTTTCAAAGAACCTTAAATGGGCTATGATCTCTATGCGGTTATCTAGTAAGTAGTTCAGGATTTAGGCTGTCTTAAAGAGATTCTAAAGATTAGAAAAAAAACTGTCAGGAAATTGCCTGATATATATTTCATTAGTAGTATAGTGCGAGTATCTGACACCAGATTGGGTAGGGTACGTTGGGTAGGGTACGGCCAAATTGGGTAGGGTACGTTGCAAATTGGGTAGGGTACGTTGGGTAGGGTACGTACGTGTTGCTAGCCTGTCTGATGCTTTTTCAAGGTCATATTACTACCTTATAGCTGTTGTCATGGTAACGACATGGTCTATCTTTCCTCGTGTATGGTAAAAATTTGGTAAGAAAATGGTTAAGTTTTGGTTAATATTGTTTGCTTTATGTGTTAATCATAGGCATAATTTATCGATTTTTGTGGTTTAGCATGGTCATTATTGTGTGTTTTGTGGTAAAATTTTGGTAAGTAAATGGTCGTTTTATGGTCAGAATAGTGTAATAATATTTTAGATTAATGTACAGAATTATACAAATGTTAGATTAATGTATAGATTTTGATAAATATTACAGTATTTGGTCATAATTTAGTCAGTTTTTGGTTAAGTTTTGGTTAATATTTTTGCTTTATGTGTTAATCATAGGCATAATTTATCGATTTTTGTGGTTTTGCATGGTCGTTAGTGTGTGTTTTGTGGTTATTTTTTGGTAAGTAAATGGTCGTTTTGTGGTCAGAATAGTGTAATAATATTTTAAATTAATGTAAAAATACAGAATTGTTAGATTAATGCATAGAATTTGATAAATATTACAGTATTTGGTCATATTTTGGTCCGTCTTTGGTTAATTTTTGTATACTAAACCTGCCATACCTGCCAAAAAACGAAGAATTTAGCCAAGCTTATTATATCACCTTGTAGTACTCTTGATAGGCTACACAATGACATATTGACGGGGTTGATCGGTCCTATAATGGCTAAGTAATTGTCCATGCGCGTAAAATGTGCGGTATGTTTTTAGCCAAACACAGTACATAAGCGTATTTCAAAAAATAAGGTGGTTGTACTAAAACAGTGACTACTAATGACAGAGTATGAATTGAGCTTAGATTTTTATATGAGCGTGTAGTACTTATGATAGGCTACGTAATGACGTATTGATCGGGTTGATCGGCCCCATAACGGCCAAGTAATCGTCCATGCCCGTAAAATGTGCGGTATGTTTTTAGCCAAAAACTGCCATAAGGTACCTAAACATAGCTATAGCTAACCATCAGGTAATAATTCAGCTTAGTTTTTTATATGCCCGTGTAATCCTAAGTATAAGCTACACAATGACATATTGATCGCGTTAATCGTACGAGTATATGCTGAGTTACCGTTCAAACACCCACCATCTACCGTAAGACACCTACGTAATTAGTTTACACACTAATAGTAGCGCGCTAGTTTTCCATTCCAGTATTGCAATCCAGTACAACTTAGGGAATAATAAAAAATAATATTACCAAAAAATTAAAATGAAAGTTAACAATTAAACTAGTTGGACAAAATTTAAAAATTAAACGAATTATATGTATTAAAAATTTAACTAAATTTAAATTTGTATAAAATTAAAAATTGATATAAATTAAAAATTTGTATGAAATTAAAAATTATTAAATTTAAAACATTCTATATAATTGCAAATTTGTATCAAATTAAGAATTTAGTTTAAAATAATAGTTTAATAATTAAAACCGGAATTTAGTTTAATAATTGAAAACCGATTCGCCTGAACCCCCTCCTAAATTCCTCTCTCAGGATTCGGGAGGAGCCAAGCCTACTGGGAGGAGGTTTTTACACGTTAAATATAGGAAACTCCTCAACGCACCCCCTCCCAAAGTGTATCGTACTGTTCTCACCTATACTACTCACAAAATTTTTAAAACCAGTGCAATACATTATCCATGCTATACTGCATTATAACAATACAGTTTCCAGGCTACTAGATTTTAACCAGCATCTATTACTGTGCATGTGCAAGTCCACCGTTGTGCTGGCAGAATATGAACACCGTTGCTGTACCAAAAGTTTTAGTAACGGGTCGAAATTTTTTGACCCAACTCGACCTGACCTGATACGACTGACGACGATAAGAGAAGCTGATTTATACATACTTCTTGACCCGTTTTAGTCAACTTGATTTTTTAAATGTCAGTTTTTAGACTCCATAAAGTGATTTAGTAGGTTTAATAACATTTACTGGAAACTTTGGACCTGTCGCCACCTACGTATTTAATCCATACCGATGCGGCGTTTGTTGTTCTTTCGCAAATAACGTTGTTGTTGTTCGCAACAAACGTTGACATCGATTTCTACATCAAAATGCCAACTCTCTTATAAATAATCAAGTTACCAACACACATACATACACACACGCGCACGCATGGTGACAAAACACGCATACGCACGCACGCACGCATAGACACAACACATGCACTTCATAGTTAGCCGCTGTGTCAGATATCGATGCTGCCTTCAGTTTGATGCACTGAAACTAAGCATGATATACATGCAATTTTGGTTTCAGTGCATTGACTGAATCAAGTATGCACGGCCGCTGAGGCATGTCCAGTGTACTCAGACAAGAAGGACATAATCACTACACAGTCTTCTGTCAAGCAGAAGCACGTACTTACTTAGTACGTATGTACGGACCATAGTTTAATTGTCCAATCAGCTGAGAAGAAAGCGCGCCTCAGCAGACGCCTCTGATTGGTTAAATCCTTATTTCTTATTTCTTAAGTTAAAATGAATTCAAGTTCTTATTTCAGAAATAAGGTTCGTTGGTTATGAAATAGCAAAAGCTTATTTCGAGTTTTTTTCTGCAGTGTAAATTCCCTTCTATTTTAGAATTAAACCCTTATTTCTTATTTACAGTTTGTTCTTTCTTTTTTCAGCCCAGTAGCATCTGGCCCTTGGTATATTAAACTATCTAAGTTATGTTCTAGCGTTTCCGTGGACAGAGCCGTCGTCGTTAATGGAAGACTTTGTTCTTAATGAGAAACGGGAAAAGGATTTCAAAAAAGCGTACGAAGATTGGAAAGAAGGGTTGGGTAGACCCAAGAATGAATCGTTTTACGAACTTGTGAACTATTTTTTACCCAACAGGAGCAGCATTTTAAGGGACAAATCGGAAAAAAGTAATGTTGACTACATAGATTAAATTTAGTTAGGGGTAATATTAGTAGACACCCATTAGGTGTTTTTTGTACCTTGAAAATGTGAGTGGACGGCAGAAAGGTTATGCAAGGTAAAGCAAGTTATGACGGTTTCAATATTTGCTAGTTTTTATTGTATACGTTTTGAGATGTTTAGCTGGACTAATCAAACATCCAACTGTTTACTAATACAGTAGGTTACAACTAAGTAGTTACTAGCACGAGTCACACTCAAGTACATATCACGTTTATTGTGTGAGCAGAGTATTCGAACAAAATGTTCCCCAAATAGGACTGACCATAATTTCTTTAACCATGTGAAAGGTTTATCATCATATACATATTATCACTGAAAACATGACACTGTTTAACATAGTAATCACCTAATGTTCAGCAGGTCTGCTGTTCGATGAAGAGTTTAAATTAGTTCTGTTTTGGTGTTTATTCTTATACTTTAAAATTTTTAATGGTGAAAAAAAGGAACATGGTTTCAGAGCGACCAAAGCGAGATATCAGTATGATTACACCGACTGGAATTTGTCATATGGCGAGTCTGAGTAGATTCCAACGAATTCCGGGGGAACGGGGTCAGACAGAAATTGTGCTACATCACGACCCCACGGTGATGTTTGACCAAATGGAAAAGTACACGTCCGCTTGGAATATTCGACTGCAACCTGAAACTGATTCAAATCTTAGTAAGTGCGCGGGCATTAAGTTTTCAACCTGTTAGAGTTAAACCACAAACCACGGGGCTCTTGGAATTGAGGCTCTAGGGCGAAGGACACGAGGTCACAATTTATGTACCGTGTGCCCGAGCCCAATCGGAACGTGGTCTTGTTTGAACAATGCACGTAGCCTTAGCGTCCGTAACTGTAATTCAAATGTGTAAATTACTGTAAACTGTACGCGTACTGTTTGTTTAGATGTAGGCATGGCTGGACGCTCGCAGATTAATTTGCCCGCGGAAACTTTCAGTAAAATTGTACTACAATTGGCATATATGACACTATTGCCGGACGGAAAAAGCAAATGCCATCATTTGCGGGACAGTTTAGCTAACAAGCACATTAAGGTACAGAAACATTCTGCTAAACTCTTTACAATTGTGTGCGTAAAAGAAACAAGCAGGCCCCAAAAGGGGGCAAGGTTCCTTCGCTGAGTGAAAATTCTGCTTATTTGACCCATAGTAATTTCAGCTTCGCTTTTACTTGTGTGTATTTCCATGCATAGAATGCACTAATATCTGTGTACATTTGATTTTTACATTCAGAGCTTTTGTGTTGAAATTACCTATAAATCTAACAATTTTCTCGAAAAATCATGCCATAATTGCTGGAACTGCTCGTGATTACAGCACGCAGTCGCATATTTGACAAAGAAAACTCCTGTCAAAACAGTTTTCTGCTGACAAAAGCTAAATTTTTGCAAAAAAGGCTACGGGGTTCGAACCCTCGAAGTAGGATAACAACAGCTGTTGGACTAGCGCTTTTGACCACTCGACTACACTACTTCGATGTCTATCGTTGACTGGTTATGACTATGTAGAAAAAAGTATGAAAATAGGCATCGTCTAGACAATCACGTGATTAGCATGTGTCTGAAAAATTAAAAATGCTAGTTTTTAAATTACAGAATTTTAGCAAAATAACAACTCAATACGTAGGCAAAAGTGTTATTTAGCGTTATGTCATCAGAAATTAAAGCCTTGAAAAAAAAAGAGCAGTCAGTTCCCATACTGACTTTACGTGTTAATCATATGCGCCAATCACCATGTGGCTGCCATAATAACACTGCGCAGAGTTGATTTCAAAACAATAGTTCCTTCTCTAGAAGGAGAAGGAACAAAAATGTGAATAAAACAAGGTTTAAAAACAGCCTAACCAGTTCGTTACATCATTGCCAGCACAACTTAATTAAACCTAGTGTTTTATCTCACTGTAAGTAGCGCTGTAGACTAAGTACATATGAAGTTATCACAAAGAGGAAGTACTCAAAGCCTGTTTCACACGTTGTGTAAAAACGCGGGGAATCCACACGTGGGGTGCCCCATGTGGCATTACATGGGGTGCCCCTTGGGACATCATGTGGCAACGTGTTGCCCCTTGGGACATCATGTGGCATCGTGTGACACCCTATGGGGCGTCATGTGGCACCGTTTGGTGTACCAAAGAGACTTTCTTGGGGAAAGATGTTCACACAATGGGGCATGAACGCGCGAGATTTTTAATTTTTGAGGGCGCGAGCGGTCAAAATAGTAGGTATTTATGTTAAACCCTGAACCGGTGGACTAATAGAGGCCGCATAAGGTGCGCAGAGCGCGAATTTAATAGATTAGACCGTGCGCCAAGTCTTACAATTCAGACAATAACGCCTAGCTCCGAGTTTTACGGAACAATCGCCTAAAATCACAACGGGCAGCTTCGTTTCATCACAGGCGTCAAGGCGGAAGCACAAAGCCTACATGGTCGGACTAAGGCCACCAGCGAACTAACTACAGCACTTAGAACTGCGCCTAAAACAACCTGGTTTAAAAGAGGCCATTTATTGATACTGAGACATCGGACTATCAATATACAGAACAGTGGGCGGGAATTTATAATAAAAATGTTATGAAACGGGGAAAAACTCACTACAGTAAAAATAACGTCTGGAAGCCTCAAAATTCGGTCCCTCAGTCACACGTGCCCCCTGTTACAAATTTTGGTCTTAGTTAAGATAGAGAAAAACCGGCCGCTCTTCTTGCCGGTCAAGCCAAGTGTCTACACGAGATAAAACATAAGTTATGACTAAGTCTATTTGGAAACCTAGACGTTCTCCCCCCTGAAAATCTAAACGCCCTACTGTATATGTGTAGCCTAATTTCAGCAATTTGGTAATATAATAATTTAAAACTTAGGGAGATATAATTTAAGCAAACATTATAACATGATAGATAAATATTAGCTCTCGCTTTGGCTTTCTCTGTGTGGAGTACTCTCATTGGCTGATGCAATCAATCGATACTGCTAAGCCAGTCCGCACTTGATGTCTATGCGGAAGAGCAAAAAAAGAAAACATGAATATGGACATTGCCATACTGCGTATTAATGCGCGCGTTTTAGTTGTGTGATTTTAAGTATAAACAAGCACGTTTTGTGAGTAAAGTTAAATTAATTTTAGACGTGCTTGTCGCGACGTGCTTGAAATGCTGAGGATATTCTTCGAATATAAAACGCGGCACCAAAAATTTTCAGAGCCAACATTTCAAACTATTAACGCAACGTGTCGACTGGTGGTTATCTCACTTCTTAGGCAACAATGTCAGCATTATGGTTGAAAACGTTTCTATCAAAAAACTTTTATGGCGTCAGTTTCACTTTTAAACTAAGAGCTAGAGTCATGGTCAAAATGACCGTCACCCACATATTCGGCCACTTTTTAGAGTCGAAAAAAACTCAACGCCGCACCGACATCCATAACTGTGCAAATGTGCAGCACTGCTAAGGCTCTTTGGCTTAGTCTGACAGTTACTAAATTGGCATCAGATTAAAACCACAACTTTCATGGTTCCGACGTGTTCATGAACAATCTTGGAAACATTGTTGCAACAGGTTTAGTTGCAGCCCTTTTGCAATCAGAATAATCGCCTGCCACTAACGACGTAGGTAGATACGAGAGAGAGAGAGACTTCATTTCTGCTAATCCAGCATAGATTTAGTCACAGTAATTTTCTTTTCTGTGGTATCTTGGATGTATAACTCTCGAGACTTCACTGTTTTCCAACGTCCGTGAATGCTTATGTCTTCTCTGCTCACTCCTCTACTTGCAGCGTAGGTTGCACCGCCAGATCGGAATGAATGAAGTCCAAGGCTTGACAGTGAAATTTTGCTTTTTTGCGCCCAATGTCGAACTTCTTGACGCATGGTTGAGTAGCTGACGTGGCCTTGAGTTGTTGAGGAATCGCTATAGGTCTTCGCACAGATTTTATTACCTAAAATTCTGGGGAACAAAAAAGGGGAACAGCCGCACTTGCTTTTATCTAGCAGTTTTATGTAAGATAAAGTTATACGCACAGGACAGAGAGATCCAGATTTACCAGCGATAAGGATAGTATCGCCTTTACCTTCTTGATCAGTTTTACTAGAACGAATTGTGCATTTAATAGTATTGTTTGAAATTTCTATATCGTCGCGACGTATCTTGAGAGCTTCTGCCGATCGCAAAAATCCGTAAAATAGTAAGACGCAGAAGCAAGCTACACGAAGAGTCTTGATAGTCTGAGGGCTCTGCATTATAGTATCCAATAGAGATGTTAGTTCGCTGAATTTTATTGGTTGTCTTTGGCTAGGCTGCGAAGTTCTAGCGACCCTTTTAGCACCTTCCAGAGTGAGTTTAATTAACGAGTTATCACACTCACAGTTTAGTCCTTTAACAGTTGAAATGTACTTAATGGCAGAAAAGGCTTGGTTGACAGCAGAGAAGCTCAACCCTTTCTGCACTAAACTAGCCAAGTAGAGCGCTATTGGAACAGAACGTATTGTATCCTTTTGCCAAATTTCCATTTTTAGGCACCAGTTAACAAATTGATCGTAGGCTCGGGTGTAGTTATTTAGTGTATTAGATGATTTGCTGTTACCAATTACATACGCTAACCATTCGCTAGTACTCGTTAGTCGTGATATTATGATTTTCTTATGATTACAGTGGTCCGCAATTTCGTTCTTTAATCCTGAAATGTAATAGCCGCTCACAAACTTTTAAAGGTTGTAAAGTTACGAAAATAAATAAATAAAACTAGCTTAATGAGCAGCTGGCTATTGTGAAAGCAGAAGGTGAAGTGATCAGCAAATGCATAATGTAACTAATAAAGTTAAACTGTAGTTATTTTCGGTTCGTAGAATAGAAAATAATAGTGCTTATTCATTGTCTGTCGCATGTGATGCCACATGAAATAACGCACGGCCAGCGATTCTGATTTTCCCCACGTGGGGCGGCCCATGGGGTGTCTCATGATGTATCACACGATGCCACATGGTGTCCTTTGGATTACCGCCACGGGCCGTTATGTGGTACCATCACCATGTGGCACCCCACTAGATGGCCCAAGGGACACGCCACAAGTTTTCATCACCGTGTAAAACAGGCTCAAGTAGGAATTTTTTCAGCCAGAACTGTCCAGCTTCGCCACTGAAATTTGTTACTCGGAATGCGAAATGAACATATCGATGCGGCACTGCGGCTGCGTGCTGGCTGGCTCCGTGGGTTTTCTAAAGGAGGAAGCGGCGCGAAGTTTGCGGGTGTGCGAACCAGGTCCCCCCTCGCTGTGCGCCCGCGATGCCCTCAGACGCCACTACAACTGCTCCTGCTCCACTCCCTGCCACTATGTTGACTTCAGGCCGATGCTCACTATCAGGTATCAACATACATGTATGTAGCGGAGTCAAAAATATGAGGAGCTCTACGGCCAAATTTTGAGGACTTTCCAGCCTGATGGACCAAAAATACCCTAGATTTTGACAGATTTTGTAAAATTTTCCCAAAAATTAGCATTTTTACTAAATTATGTCCCAAGTGTTGGAACACTGCTCTCCCGGCCCGGGAACTAACTTTAGGTGAGGGCTTTCCCTGTACCCCGTTCCCCAATAACAATAGCGGTTCACCAGTTGCAAATCTTATGACTGACACTCTGAATTAGGTTAGTACATACTACATACTTCACAATCAGTTGCAAAGCAGTGGGCTGTAGGTCAAGTTGGGCTAGTATAACGAAAACTAGTCTCAAAATGTCACAATTAGTAGGTAACTTCAGCACAACAATAAATAAGTCAACTAAAATATCAGATAGTGTAGGCAGTTACATAACAGGAAACCCACAAGGCATAATAAGGAGCGTGTCATACTCTTAAGTACTATTGCTTCAGCCTATTGCTGTTTCAGATTCGGCGTTGCAAACAGCACAGTGGTGCGGTTGTACTACAATGACCTGCTTGTGCTGAGAGAACGTGAGACAGTGTTGCTTCCCGGCGCCGCCTTTATTTCTCAAATCGGAGGTCAATGCAGTCTCTGGTTTAGTTTCAAATTCGTCTCCTTCGTACAAATTTTTTACTACCTTGTCTGCGCCTTTACGAAAGTGGTTCGTACCGGACAGTGACCGATAAAAAAATCATGACCGCAAGTGTTGTTAAATCTAAAAGTTAAAGTAAATCTAAAAGTCTAGAAGTAAATCTGCAAAATTTGAATTATAAAAATGTGTCGTATATTTAAATGGAAGCGAGTTGCACATACAGATTTGTGCTGCATGACATTGCTTTTGCGTATATAAACTAAATAAACCGGTGGACTGCACCAAATCGGATTTACTGACAAACAGCTTAAACCGATTTTGCTTAGGCTTAAACTCTTTAAATCGGTTTAAGTTCGCTGCACAAATGAAGACTAGTACAGCTGGCGTTCAAGATTTTACTAAAGGACGAACTTGAACTTAAACTTAAATGAATGAGGGCATACTTTTAAGGTCTTAGATTTTAGGTGAAAACGAAGGTTGAATAGCGATTTCGCTGGGATTGAACGAAATACATAGATTTAACTGGAGTTTAACTTCAGCTCAGACATGAGTTAATCTGATTTGGTCAAGTCCACCGTTTGACGACTAGAACAAAAAAAATACATAATAGTTTTTTCAGACATAATCTTATAAATATGTCCTCACAATATTAAAGTTACAAATTTGGTTGTTTTTGTTTTGCCATTCTGAATGAAATTAACTCGCTCAACACTCCAATTTAGTTCCAACCTAAATGTAACAGGAACGTTTTGCGAGTAAACATCGTAGCTTTGACTTGACATACTATGTAATTGTAGTTGATCTAATGTTAGTTACGCAGAGGATATTCTAAAGAATAACGCGGCACATTTGTTGCCTGTCAGAGAGATACTGTTATCTCTCAACCAACGTGAACGTTGGTGGTTTGTTTAGTTGCGGTAAGGGGATTGGTAATTGGGGACTCGTGGGTTGTTACAAAATGTTTCATAATAATTGGGAAGCTGCCGTTCTTTCTGTGTCAATTGCTGCTTAAAACGCAGCTGCAGATTGACCGTAAAAAGCTATTATGTTAAGTTCTATGCATTAATTGTATGTAATATATTTTGGTAATCATTCATACAAAACGTTGGCTCATATCTTGCCAATGTTTCGACCATTGATATTCACTCTTTCTTGGCAAATCAAAACAGAACACAATACAGCATAGGTATATGTCGTCAGCCTCAGCCATTGTCCGTCACTATATTGTCGACAAGACACATGCAATATGCATGTACGCACGGACGGACGGACGCACGCACGCACACACACACACACCACACTTATGCTGCTGAGCTGACAAAGCTGCTGCTGCTACAGCATAACTGTACATTTGGTTCAGTGTAAAGAAAGGCTAGGCGTTTTCTGTGTTAACAGACTGCGCATTTATCTAGTATATGCGGCGGCTGAGGCCGCCACGTAACAAATAGGGCAACAAGCCCAATCTGCGGCAAAAGCATTCAGTAAACACCAAGCATTTATTACGAGGCGGCCTCAGCCGCCGCGTATATACTATAGTGCAAAAGTGTGCATCAAGAGCACACAAATACACCTATTCTAGTGTTAATCTGCTGGTAGGTCAGCAAATAACACTGTTTGTGTGGGTGTGTGTACGTACTTAGTGACAATCACTTGCCCGCTCTCGTTTACGCAGCCTATTTGTCAAGTTACTAACATTTTCTGCATACAGAAAATAGTCCTTTGAGAAAACCTGCCGGGACAATGTTTCGTAGAATGTTCATTAGCGCGTCGAAAGCAAGAAATTTTGAGCTGTAAAGGACTTGGAAACCATGACGTGACGAGACTACGGAGCCCATAGTACGAACTCCGTGACAGCGTGATGGTTGATCTTCAGCCTACATCCGCTGACTAGCACGCGATTCGCAGCGCGTATGTAGGTTAGCTGCTCTAAACTTTATGCTGTAGCTCGTTCGGCAACATCTAAAATTTTGAATATTAAAAGGGTTCTTGCTTACGGTTCAGCCAGGGGTGGACGTGGGTCAGAATTTTCGACCCGCGACCCAACCCAACTCGCGGCTCGACACTCGTGGGTAACCCACGACCCAATTCGCGCCGTAAAACCCGACCCGCGACCCACTTTGACCCACCACTCTAAAACCATAATGTACATACATAGTACGGGGGCGTAGCCAGGATTTTGAAATGGGGGGGTCGCACCTTATTAACTTTTTTGCTCACTGGTTTAAACTCACTATTGCGGGGTCTGAGGGCGTCAGCCCCCAAAATCTAATTATTGTTACACTTATTGGCGAAGTGACTTACATAACAAAATGTAAATTTGGTCATTTAAATTAAATAAACTAACTGTTGCGGGGGTCTGGGGGCGACAGCCCCCCAAAAAAATGGAGGTTTGTTTCAATTTTCGGACAAATTTGGTCAACTGGAGACGCATCAAAAATTTTTTGCGAGAGGAAAATTAAAAACAAAAGACGGGAACTTCATATATGGGACAGTATATTACACACGTAATTGCAACATCCTGTAGATACTCTAGTAGACATGAATATAGAGGCTTGGATGAAAATTAATAACAAGGAATAGTAAGCCATAAATTTGCGGGGGTCTGGGGACGGCAGCCACCAGGAAAGAATTTTGGGAATTTTTTAATTTTTAGGCCAAATTTTGTCAATTGGAGACGTATCAGGAATTTTTTCTGGTCGGTCTGGTCAAAAGTCCTACATGGTACTTTTTCAAGATTTCGCGGGTCGGAAAAATTTTTTTCGACCCGCGCAGCCTGAAGTGGGTACCCGCGGGTCGACCCACGGCTGAAATTTTCCAACCCAACCCGACCCAACCCGCGGGTACCCGCGGGTACCCACGACCCGCGTCCACCCCTGGGTTCAGCAATATAGTGACCAATTTGAACACTGTTCACAGTGATCACGTCTGGTCATGCTCTCGTATGGAGGCATCAACATTAAGCAAAACTGACGCTATATAAAATTTTTCTGCTGGAGACTTTTTGGCCTTTACTTATAAGAATTGGCTGAGCTAATAACTGACAGTTGACAGTTTGTGTTGGCTTCAAAAAAAATTAAGTGCCGCGTTTTATATTCGAAGAATATCCGCAGCACAGCAAGAACGTCGCAACGGAATCTCTCCAAATTAAGTTTAACCTTACTCGCAAAACGTGCTTGTTTTTAAGCACATTGGACAGAGGCCATCGTAAACCAGTTGGGCCAGCTACAGCATAAACTTACTTAATTGCTTTATCTTCCATACAAAACGGAAAAACTACTTTAGCAACCATTTTAAAAAAGTTTGTACAAAGTGCACAATGGATACGCGATCGAGACGCAAAATAAGTTATTACTGCAAATAGTTAACAGCTAATCGACTTAGCGAATAGTGCGTAAAATTAAAAAAGTTATCTTCGGCTGTGCTCGATCCAGCAAACTTTCGGTTAAGAAACCAATACGCTAGTACTCTGCGCCACGGAGACCACAGAGAAAGATCATTTAGTTGTCGTTGAATATTTTAGGTACCAGTATTTTAACGCTGTGGACCTGGGCCAACCTTTTACAAAATTTTCGAAGAGCGAATTAGTCCTAAATTTTACGATTTTGCAAATAAGGATTCATGTGCCGTGTTATATAACTTTTTTTGGATCTTTATTATATTTATTATTATCAATTTGCTTAGGATAATTTATATAATAAATATTATTTTATTTATTGTTCCACCTAGAGGTGGAACAATTGTCATAGGTTTTCGCTCTTGTAACAGGAAGGTGTCGTCATACGTAATGTATGGTGTATGAATTGTATGTAAACCTAGCCTCTGCGCTGCATTCTCGTTTTTTTCGTGAAAAAGGGTGCAGATATTTTTGCATTAAAAAACTTAAATCCAAAAAAATGGTCTTTATTTGACAGTCTATTGACTCACTTGACGTACAGTTTAAATAGAAAATGCTCGACTAATAATTTATAAATTTCAAAATCACTGTCAAAAACTTAGTTTGTTCTTCCACGCCCCCCCCCTTTGTCATTATTACGCGGCGGCCTCAGCCGCCGCGTATATACTATATTACAAAACTCGGTTTACTATGTATCTCCTGTTCTAGTGTAAGTTTACACTGTAATGCTTGGTAGGTCAGCAAAATGCACGAAATGTGTGGGTGTGTGTGTGCTGTGTGTGCTGTGTGTGATCATGCTTGGTGTTTATTGAGACTTTAAACGCTTGTCCATAGGTAATCGATATAACATATAATACTGAGCATATACAGTAGTAGCTATATACAGTAGTAGCTCGCGTAAAGTGTCTGCGATTGCAGAAAGACAGCTATTGTTGTGTGTGACTAAAAGTGCAGTCACACAGCGGGCCTCCACTTGCAACAGTGTTGTAGGCAAACGTGCTGAAACACTGTTTAATTCATTGCTCATTACCGCATGGGAACCAGGATATTACAGGTTTCAAATGACGTTGGCAAACCATGCCGCGCTGCGGTACGAGCATGATCTAATTTTCAGTAATTGCAATTTGCAAAGCATATGAATTTTATATACGTGAATGCAGGTGGTTTGCAAAAAATCAAATTTTCAAAAAGTCACATTTTTGTGTTAAGTATCTGTGGTTGACCGATATTTTAGGTGTTTTTGACACGCAATTTTTGGTATGCAATTTTAGAACCAGAATTGGTCGCAAAAACAAAAGTGAAGGTCTCCGTCACACGAAAAGTAGGTAGTTTTGACCAGGACTATATATAACGTGGGTATAAAACTAAACTGACGCGGTTTGGAAAGTTTAAACTATTAGTGCTGACATTGTTGACTAAAAATTAACAGGAAGACTGAAAGCGGTCACGCTTAGTTTTTCCTGTTGCGGCACACCGCAACAGGTTCTTATGATGGCCCTAGTACAAAAAGGAAGGCAGTGTGATAAAATTAACCATATGCGTGTGTGTGTGTGTGTAATTGATAATTCCTATGGATGACTTGCATGCTTGAGCAGGCTTCTTTCTGTGTGCGCGTTTGAGTGTACTTTGATAGCTGTGATTGTGCGTGTGTAAGTGCACATGATTGTGTTTGAGAAGTGCGCCTGTTTATTAGTTTATCGTGTGTGTTTTGCATTTTTGATTTTAGCCCATATGATTCGGGTATAAATCAATCCTAGCTCTTTATCTCACATGTGTACAAATCTAATTGCTTCACCAGTCTCCAAGTAAAATCTACAAACCGTTTTCGAAGAAAAACTGCGTCACAAGTTTCACGGTTTCAACCCGTTTGATTCAGGTATGAATCAAATCCAGCTCTTTGCTCAAGCAAAGTAGCTAATCCTATTTGGAATTGCTTTGGGTTTTAACCGAAGCTTTATTCTGAACTGCCAGAAATGTAAATTACGCTCACGCGTGTAGTTGACAAAGTTTCTGTTTAAGTTAATACAATAGTTTTAGCCCGTTTCATATGTATGGGGATAACATATGAAGCTTCAGGCTCAAAAATGGCATTTCGGTATTCACTGAAAAATGACGGTATCACCAAGCAAAGGGTTTACAGTCAGGTTGTGTCATTTTGTTACAAGTGACATCTTGTCACAGCATGTGAATGAAGGGTACTTAACTAACATATTTTGCAAAAAATTGTCGTGTTTAGCATATTTTCCTCATATAATAAGTTTATATAAATAATAAAGCAAGTGGGAAGCCAGAGAGCGAAAGAAAGCGAGCCATGTGGCCAGATTATGACTGTCCGCGTCGCGTATGTTCGCTCGAAGAATTTGTACTGAGTCTGAAGAATCGGACTTGGCAAAACTGGCGGAAGGAAAATAAATCCAACTATAATGCTCCATACAGTTTTTCATAAAAATATTTTAATTTTTAGTGTGCACACGTATTCTGGTAGCATATGTTTGCTATTTTTCGAATTATGTTTCTATAAAAATCAACAAGTCCTCCAAGCGAACTTTATAAAAAAGTTCTGCACGAAAACTGAGTGACAAGTTTGACTGTTTAACCCGTTTGATTCTGGTATGAATCAAATCCAGCTCTTTGCTCGAGAAAAGTTGGATGGTTTTTTTTTTTGGCACAATGCCTTTTAAACTTTTATTTTGGCCACAGTCTTCCTTAAAAGATATTTTCAGTATAATTTATCCGATTGGTGAAAGTTTTTTCTAAGTTGGAATAAAAAATTAGCTCGCAACAGGTTTTTTGTCAAACATGACTAACTATTGTAAAATTGATTCTATTTTTCTTTTGCAGCAAACTGTTGCTTGTTAATATTTTGGTGCCGCGTTTTATATTCGAAGAATATCCTCAGTAGTTCGCAACTAAATCTATCAAAAATAATTGAAGCCTACTCGCAAAACGTGCTTGTTTTTCAACACATGCGATCTCATTTGCATACTGTCTGTACGTGCCGTTAGTATAGATAGCAGTAAGCACTGTCTATATGTGTGTGTGTGTGTTTGTATGTGTGTTTGTGTGTGTAGGTACTGTGTGTGATACGATACGTTATCTGCAGTACCTACTTTTTCAAAAACTCGGCACCAGAATGTTTCAGTAGCAATATATAAGTGCTGCTGAAGCAAAGCCTATTATCGCTTCTTGAGCTGTACAGTGTACTGCTCAGATTAAAGTGACTGGGAAATGACAGACGCTGCGCCATGCAGCGACTGCTAAACCCGGTTCATCCTTGTCTTGTTCTTATAGGGACAAAGACGAGGATAGGAACAAGGACAAGGCGATTTTTTGGTCAGCTGCTGTGAAGCATTGATCGAATGGTTTTGTCAACTTTTTGCATACTAAGTGAAATTGACAGTGTCATTGTTACATAATTATGTGCATGCAAAAATTTGGCACAATTAGTCAGGGCGTTTTTGGGAGCTGCCTAAGGACAGAGCTATAGGAACACCCATAAGGGCTTTAACTTGAGCGTGAACATAAGGCTTGAACACGCGTATGAATTGGGCTTTAGTTGTTTTAATTGAATTTTTCGCGTGAAAATCCTATGTGGTACGCTGACATTAATTGTTAGGTTGTATACATATATACGAAATTATAGTCTTACATACTTAACCACCATGTACCTTTCTGCGAGTTAAGGTGGTAGTGTCGCCAAAGCAGTTTTGCTCATAGGCTGCAAAATGAGAACTTTTTGCTTTGAAATTGTACGTTCACTGAGAAACTAGTGAAATGCCATATGGTGTCAAATAAATACTGCCAGACACTAGACTACCAATATTTACCAAAATTTTTAACCAATCACCATTTGTGAGCCAGACATCACACAATAGAGACATAAAAGTTCAAAAAATCAAGCCAGATATCAGATTGCCAGCTTGTGAAGTACATGTAATGTTTTGACGCACGATTTTTTGCCACAAATAAGAAAAATGAAAAATGAAGGTTTGGTTTTATTTTGATTTCAAAATAAGTGTCTAATTTTTTTACAACTTATCATTATTGCTGTGAGTACTTTACAAGTTACGCACAGTTTCACAGTTCCACCAGGCATTACTCCACAACCACTCAAGCAATTTGCGCTAAATTTTGTGTGCATAAACTAGAGCATATGTGCTTTTACTTTGTGTAAAGAAGCTAAACAAAAAGTTTTTTAATTGTGACGAAATTATCGAATGTGAATAGGTTTTTAAAACGTCATTTTTCCGACTTTGCGACTTCACTGCTACCTGTATGCTGCATTAATTTTGCTGAAACTTGGCAAACATATTTGCCTTGAAACATATTTTTAGAATATGAAAAGAACAATGACCTATCTTGCAGTGTAAAAGTTTTATAGTCGCGCAAAATCGACTGCTTTCGCGACACTACCCCCTTAAAAGTTTAGTTTTAGCTCTATTATTTATGAAAAAGTAACAAAGAAAGATAAGATTCTTTAGTGTATTATTAGGTCGTGATTATCTTCGGGTTGGAACCCTGCTCCTTTTAGGAGCAACTTGTTTATTTATAACAAATCTAGTGTGTCTAGTTTAGACTAGTTAGACCAGGTCGTATTTATTTCAGTGAAGTCTGCGCTATGTTACATTATTTAAAAAAGGAGCAAAAATTTTTGATTTTTGCTTAAACTCAATTGTTTTTGGATTTGATCACCCATAGTCTGATCTGTACAGTCAGCCCCTTTTAGAAAATTTTTAGGGGTCATAACTTTTGATACGGTAATGGTACAATAATAATTTTAACGTCATTTGTCAGGAAATTGTTAGATCGTTTAATTGATGGGTCACATGACCGTGTCACGTGAGCGTACCTTGAGATATTTATTTTGGGGTAATTTGAAGCGCCAGGTGGTCAAGTGACCCCTCTTTCGAAAGCCCTGCCCGTCAGCAATCCAATGATGTTATTCTTGAGTCGGTCCGAGTTATTAAAGGCCAGTTATGGCGCCTTAAAGGATATGAGAAAAAGAACACTTTTCGTAATGTAGTAATTACGCTTTAATTATGATAACAGTGTTCTACATTGCGAAACCCTTAAAATTCCCATGACTTCTTTTATGGGTGTCGCAGCCACTTGGGAGTTTCACCATTCGATTGGTGAGACAAAGCGCTTTCAATTGATGGGTCACGTGACCCATTTACTGTAAGTTGACGTGGTTGTGACCTTGGCGCCCGGACGGAAACCGTTAGGACAATCCCCAGACGTTATCAAAAAAATATGCATCTTGCGACGCTTACCACATTTTGTACTACATTTTTGAGAAGTATCATGAAGCATCTGTCATTATCATTATTTTTTGTATAGTTCATACAAGTCTAGTGTGTCTAGTTTAGACTAGTTCGACCAGGCCGTATTTATTTCAGTGAAGTCTGTGCTATGTTACATTATTTGAAAAATGAGCAAAAAATTTTAATTTTTGCCTAAATTCAATTATTTTGGTATTTGATCCCCCATGGTGTGATCTGTACAGTCAACCCCTTTTAGAAAATTTTTTAGGGGTCATAACTTTTGATATGGTAGTGGTACAATAATGATTTCAACGTCATTTGTCAAGAAATTGTTAGATCGTTTAATTGATGGGTCACATGACCGTGTCACGTGAGCGTACCTTGAGATATTAATTTCGGGGTAATCTGAAGCGCCAGGTGGTCCTGTGACCCCTCTTTCGAAAGCCCTGCCCGTCAGCAATCCAATGATGCTATTCTTGTGTCCGTCCGAGTTATTAAAGGCCAGTTTTGGCGCCTTTAAGGATATGAGAAAAAGAACACTTTTCGTAATGTAGTAATTACGATTTAATTATGATAACAGTGTTCTATAGTGTGAAACCGTTAAAATCCTCGTAACTTTTGTTATTTGTCGCAGCCACTTGGGAGTTTCACCACTCGGTTGGTGTGACAAAGCGCCTTTAATTGATGTGTCATGTGACCCATTTACTGTAAGTTGACGTAGTTTTGACCTTGGCGCCCGGACGGAAACCGCTATGATCAACTCCAGACGCTTTTTATCAAGAAATTATATGCATCTTGCGACGCTTACCACAGGTTGTACTACATTTTTGAGAAGTATCATGAATATTCTGTCATTATCATTATTTTTAGCATAGTTCATATTATGTAAATATTATGTAAATATTATGTAAATAATATCCTATTAATTATATATATGTAATTTTAGTGAAATCTCGGGATTCTACTGATCTGTGTGGTCGAGTGGTTAGTTTGATAGATTCCAAACCATGAGGCCGTAGGTTCGATTCTAAGTTGATCACATTTTGGCAGTCTTTTGCATTTCGAATTACTTCTCAAAACCAGCCCCGATCTCAACAACACAGTGAAACTACAATTCATTTTAGTGTGACAGTTGTGTAACGTATGTGTGTTTGTGAGTATGTGTGTTGTGTGTGTGCGTGTATGGTGCTTCATACTGTAGTGCTAATCTGGTGTAATCTCTGGTTTTGTTTGGTTTTTTTTTTTTTTTTTTTTTTTTTTTTTTTTTTTTAGAAAATGAAACTAAACATGAGAATCTGTGGGATGTGAAGTTCTGTACGTACGATGTTATTTCGGTTGGTCTGTGTGGACTGGTGGGCTTGTTGCATCTGTGGAAAAAGCACTGGCTGACGAACAACATATTTGGTCTGGCTTTCTGTTTGAATGGTATCGAGATAATTCACTTGGGCAGCTTCCGTACTGGGGCCATGCTCCTGGGCGGTCTCTTCTTTTACGATATCTTTTGGGTCTTCAAAACGGATGTCATGGTGACTGTTGCCAAGAATGTGGAGGCTCCTATCAAACTGATGTTCCCGCAAGATCTGCTGGAGAAGGGCTTGGCGGCCAGCAACTGTTCCATGCTGGGGCTGGGAGACATTGTCATTCCGGGCATATTCATCGCTCTACTCCTGCGCTATGATCGAAGCCGTGACGAAAAGAGCAGCTTTTATTTCCACACGACGTTCGTTGCGTACATACTAGGCCTGGTGACCACCATTTTCGTCATGCATGTCTTCAAGCATGCTCAGCCAGCCCTGCTGTACTTGGTTCCGGCCTGTCTGTTGGCCCCACACTGGCCACCAATGTAACCGACCAGCTCAGAAGAGAGCGTTTATTAGAACTGAAGCACTTGCCAAAACAGCAAACGGCAAACTAATGGATGACACAAAAAACATGCAAAAAAACAAAACCAGAGATTACACCAGATTAGCACTACTGTATGAAGCACCATACACGCACACACACAACACACATACTCACAAACACACATACGTTACAGTTGCATAGTTAAGATAGAAGACGTGCAAAACACACTCCGCACATAAACACTTTAACGCTAGAACTGTGTTAAAGATACCAGAATCAAAATCAAAGACCTGTTGGGCTATGGCCCAACAGGAAAAAAGTTAAACTTTAACTTTAACTAAAATTAAAAAAGTTAGGTGTTACTTTAACTTTAACTTTAACTCCAAAAAAGTTATGGGTCTTACTTTAACTTCAACTTAATTTTAATTCAAGCACCCATACTTTAACTTTAACTTAAATTCCTCCAATTTCTTAACCTTAAGTTAAATTATAACTTTTATTCAAAATTCTAGCTTTATATATACTTTTTATAACTTTTTTGAATTACGTTAATAACATGAAACATAATTTAATTGATCTTCTAATTAATGTAAATTAGTGTCAAATTTAATTTTTACGCGGCGGCCTTAGCCGCCGCGTATATACTATAATACAACGGGGCAATTAACACGTATGTGCTGCTCACCGTGTAAATTGCACTGCAAAAATCAGTAGGTCACAAAACTGCATTATATGTGTGAGCGTGTGTGTGCTTTGTGCATGCTTATCATAGAACGGTTGGTTAGAACGCTCATACAGTGTTTACATGGTGAGCTTAAGTCAGGCTGTAATAATAATAACAGAACACAGATCCGCAGCAATGTAGTGTAATGTGTGTAAGCAATGTAACGAAACCTGTAATGTGATGTTATTGTCACGATGTTTCTATTATTTATGTATAAGTATGTCGGTACTCTTTGAGGACTTGAAGTCATTGGTAAAGAAAAAAGAAAGCCTTGAAAGGCTATGAATGTTATTCGATGTGAGGTGACAACATCGCCAGCGGTTGAACTGTTCTGACATCTGACATTTGTACACCACAGTACCACATACAGATTTTTTACAGACTGTTTATGCTTTAGATCCAAAGTTATTTAAAACGGTTTTTTTGGAATAAAAATGGTTATCAGTTTTCAATTTAAAGACTTTCATAAATATTCTGAAAGCAACACTACCGCGGAGCCGTTGCTTTACAAACTTTACAAGTCTTACAGTTGTTAAGTATGAAATCGAATGATACGATACGAATTCGCTAGATTCAAATTCATCAAGAATCGTAATATTTAGAACTTACAATTGTTACAATTGTAATATTTAAGGCGAGGCAAGGCAAGTTGAGCACCAGACAGACCCCAGAAAAATAGTTGTGTGACATGTTAGGTTACAGTTGTTGGCTTTAACCTTACCCGCCGCTATAAGAAATACCTACATGTACAAATACGCTGATTTTTTGTAAGGTGCCTCATAACTACTCTAATAAGACGTAAACAAAATTTTAGAACTTTCCTAACTGGAACTCCTAAAATAACTAACTCCTAAAATATTACTTCGGAAATATGTTCCATTATTGGAACGTTGGCGGGTAAAAGGTTAAAAGATTTGGTGCCGCGTTTTATATTCGAAGAATATCCTCGGCGTTGTAACAAATGTCGGAACGAAATCTATCGAAAGACTGTTTATCCTTACTCGCAAAACGTGCTTGTTTCTACGACGTTGTACAACACCGTGATTTTTAGTCGTAGTGATTTGTACTGGAGGCGACTCAATTCAACACATGCCTATCATCTTGTAAGGGGATCATAAGATATTATATCAAGAGTACATAATAGCGTCTCACTCTTTATAGAAGAAGAGTGAGACAATCTCCAGCCTGCCTGTGTTCTAGCACAGGCAGATGCGCTGGTTATTTTCATTTTCAGGCTACATGTTGACATTCTGTGCAACATGTGGCTGGCCAATCAGCGCGTAGATTCTCTGCATAACAAGCTTTAGTATATAGCATTAAGATAGGGATAAAAGGTTAATAACTTATTTTTAATACATAATGTAGGTGCGAAAACTTTACAATATGTTTGCAAATACCTTTTTGAACATTTTGACAAATTTTGAGCGTAATTGATCGAGAAACTTTTGAGAAACTAAGAAAAGTTTATGTCTCAAAACGTTCTCAATTAATTTCGCTGAAAGTTTGTCAAAATGTTCAAAAAGGTATTTGCAAACATATTGCAATGTCTTCGCACCTACATTGTGTATTAATAAAAATGGGTTGACTTTTTTGCCCTAGTAACAAAATCCTGACCATCACTGCTAAGTGATCTATAAATACGACGACATCAATAGGCTACATGTTTTATTTAAAGCATAAAATTAGGTACGCATTCAAGGAATAAGCGCACAGGAATTATGTTAGAACAAAAAATAGCTGAAAAAACACAAAAAAACTATTTTTATATATGCGTAATAAATTGTGCTGTGAGGGATCAGACACCTCAATAATGATTCGAAATGCAACGCAGTACCGTCTCCTGTACAAACAAACTTTCAAAAAATCCTTCCCCATAATTGATTATGGCTGGACTGCACCAAATCGGATTAACTGACGATTAGCTTAAACCGATTTAGCTCTGGCTTAATTCCTTAAATCGGTTCAAGTCCGCTGCACCAATGAAGATTAGCGAAGTTGGCGCTTAAGAATTAGTTGAAAACTTAGGCTTAGCTGCGACTTAGCTGACATTTAACTAAATCGATTTAACTGGAGTTTAGCTCCAGCTCAGACTTAAGTTAATCCGATTTGGTGCAATCCACTGTATAAATAAAAACTTCTGACGATGAAATTATTATGATAAACTAGAAAACAACTTTAAACAAAGTGGAATTCACAGAGAATACATAAATACTAAATACTGGATTGGGTCTCATTTTATAAAACGTCTCATTTTATAAAATCTTAATCCGCGGCCAAAATTTTGTTTAATTATGGAGTTGTCTCATATTATAAAATGCCGTATCATTTTATCAAACGGCGGCATACCCTTTGTGTGCTTAGCGTTAAAAATGGTGGCAAACAATGAACTTTATTGTATTTAATAAACAAGGTGACCTTTAGTACCTACAGTTACTGTTTTAGTCTGATTTTGATACTGATTATACCAGCAAAGTAGTGTAAACGCATAATTTCCTTTTTGAGTACCTTTTAGTATTTTTTTTCTTTTTTGATGTCAAAACTCAGTACTTACACTACCTAAGTTTATCCCTCCTGCGTGAAATCTTAGGATAATGAAAAATAACTAGAAAAATTTATGTCGCAAATATGAGTACAATCTCCCCCCCAGACACCCATACGTACATCAATATTTCTAGTATTTGTGGCCAAGGGGGCTTCACAAACGTAAACTTCAAATTTCAAATTTCAAACCACAAAAAATAATTAAATTTTAATGAATTAAATTAAAGTATGATAAATTAAATGTTATCAACTGTTATTTAAGGCTTCAACAACTGAAACAAATTCGCGTGGATTTGACCTAATGCCGTAATTGTAACTAAATGCAACTTTAAAATACCGTCACCCCCTTTTATGACAACTTACAGTACTGTGCAAAAAAAGTTTCATGTTCGTCGGCGTACGACGAGCTTCGTCGCTCGCGAAAAGTTACGAACGGTGGCCGGAAAGTGACAAACAAACAAGTGGGTCCCTAAAAGGGACAAGTGCCGCCGTTGTGGCGAGAAAACGCAAGGTATTTATCAAGAATCCAATAAAACCACATAATCTACCTACGATGTATTTATCACTTTTGGGCGAAAGTTGACTTAGTACGTAATATTGGCCATGTTTATTTTTTGGCCAAAACTAGCTCAATGTGATGGTAAAAACTGCGTTGGCCAAGACGAACTAATTTTAATTTCCAAATAAGGTCTCTTACTGAACAAAAGCCAGCTCAGTTATTGGTCACATCGGGATCCATTTTTTGGTTCAAGATATATAAGTCAATTGACAGGTAGGTAGGCAATAATTCGTTAATGCCTATATTGGCCACAATATGTCTCGTCACTCACAGGTTTGATCAATACCTAACTTAAACTTGTTGGTCATAATATGTTCACTTTTGTGGCTAAAGCTAGTTTAGTTGCGGTGCGGCAAAGAACCGGGATTGCTAACTCAGTTTGTTGGCTATGGTCACTGTTAGTTCGGAAAAATGATAAAATCAAACCTTGAATCGAAGCCAAAGCAACGTCTCCCGGTTACATGCGGACCGGCTGCCATAGTTATTTTACTACATTCTTGCCTGATCTTGAAGTTTGAACTTGTCGATCACTCTACTTGGGGTTTTGTTTGGACGGTTTCGTCGGTGTGTATGTTGTATTATCTCCAACCTGAGCTAATACCGTCTGCCGTCAGTCACGGCAACCAAATGACTGACTGACCCTAACTAATGTAACTAATTTGCATATTTTGCGACAAACGCTCCACCCATTGCAAACCGACTGGCTGCTGTATCACGTACGTAGGTAGTACGGCTACTGATTGGCTTTGAATTCCCAACTAATTTGCATGAATATTAGATTGGCTGGCAATCCCCCAAGCTGTATGTCACGTCCAGACATCCAAGGGGGTGCCTGCATGAAAAAGTCAAGAATCGCCTGGAAAAAACATACGTACTTCAAATTTTAAATTTTACAAAAAGTTTGAGATACTATACTGCGTAATTACACTGTGATAGAGCTTTTGTTTTTGTTGTTTCAGCTTATTTGTGATTTTAGGCCCCCATTGGCAGAAAAAAAAAGACTGCCCTATATTAGGCCAATGCTAAGCATATGGCCTGTTGTGGCTCACAGAACGGAATATGTACTCCTGGTGCAAAAATATGATTCCAAATATTCCGCCTCTAGGCGGAATAAAAATTTTAAATTTTTCACTTTTTTACATTGAAAATGTGTTTTGGAGCACTTTTTGAAAATTTTTTTGTTCGTCACTTTCCGGGCATTGTTCGTCATTTTTCGCGAACGGCGAAACTCGTCGTACGCCGACGAACAGGGAACTTTTTTGCACAGTACTGTACACTCTTGACTCTGAACTATGAAGGGCTAGAGCTGACACGAAGGTGATTAAGCAATTAATATGTAATAAAATGAGACGCTAATTTACAAAATGAGACGTTTTATAAAATCAGACGGTCTGGTTTTGGAGAGGCAATTATTTTGGCTATAGACCCAACGAACAAAAAAGACAAAACAAGACGCAAGGGCGCAGAAAAAAAAAAAAAGAAAACACAACAGCAAAACAGAAAGCAAACCAAAAACAAACCCCCGCAAGCGGCCACAAAAAGCAAAACCCAAACACAAACCCCCCCAAAATTCACACTGACAATTAAACTTGCCAAATGTATGACAGGATTGATTTTTTGGCTACTGAATTCACAACTGAGAGTTCATGCTTTTATGCTCACTGTCTACATAGTAGATACCATATCAGCTACTAAAAGTTCTACAGTGCTTTCCAGAATTTATCTTAAAATTCGAGTACTGCTCCTGAATTGTTTGAGTTTACGTCAATATGATATGTTCACTGCAATTGGACTGGTCTCGTCATTGGTAGTGTGTCTTGTCCGCTGTATGTCGGATTAAGAGATTTCGCATGCTTGAACAGTATGAACTTCGTGCTCTACAACGATAACACTATCTAAAAAGCAATGTAAGTATACATTGGTTTTACAGACTGTAGCTAATGCTGTGAACGTGATAACTGTGCCTTGTGTACCATTGAAAAATAGTGTTTTTATGTCAATATTGGTAAACGTATTTTAGAATTTTTTTTGAAAGGTTTGCCTACACATACGACTATTTAAAAAGTTGCACCTAGCAATTCGCTATAAAAAAACTGTTTTAAAAAGTCCCAAAAGCCATATAGAATTTTTTGGTATATCGATTTAAGATTTTTTCCCATTGAAAAATAGGTTAAAATTTCAAGTTAAACAAAATTTGACGTTATGTATATCAAATTAAAGCTAATTTAATTTGGAACAATTTTTCTTCTGGAGCTAATTAACGAAAACTTACGTGAAAAATTTTATCGCCCAAAGTCGGTTACTCAGAGCGCCACCTTAAAGGGGGGGGCTACCTAAAAAAGTGAAAATTTTAGGTTCTCCGATTCGCTTCAAGTTTGCACACAATGTAGCCCCAGAGAAGGCGCATCGCAGATGTAACAAACTGGAACCAATGCTTTTGCCAATTTTTCTCGTGGGGCTCCCAAAAATTTAATTTTACGTGTAAATCATAGGCGCAAAAAAAAGTTTTTTGTGGTTGCAAAGCGCCGCTTTACTCGAAATTTTTGTTAACACTGATGAAGTTGATTTTTACATGATTCGATAGCCTAACGTCATATCTCAACCTCTATGATCCATTTTTTAAATTTTTGCCCATGGCCTAAGCAATGACGTCAAATGTAAAATCACTCAAATTTGGCGGGTCCGAAAAACGGCCATTTTTTCACATTTCGCCCTCGATTTTGGTTTTGAAACTACATATAAAAAATCTGGATCAAACGATTTTGTGCATACATGTGGGCTACTACTATGCCAAGTTTCAGCCTGATTGGCTTAGTGTGGTTTGTGCTAGAACTGTTCAAATAAGGGCTACTTTTCGGCTTTTTGGCGTACTTTTGCCTATGTAAATACACTGACAAACGCACTGAACCAAAAGTGCACCTTCAAGCTTAATTGTTCTTATCTGAGGTAGAGGTGCCTTGGGGGAGTAACATGTGTGAAAATAAGCAAAATCGGAGAAGTTTGATTTTTGACCTGGGTAGCCCCCCCTCCCTTAAGCTGCCTTTTCAAGTTTTGATGAGTCTGATCATTGTCGCACTGGTTAAATGTATTATATAAATTAGCTCAAGTTAAATCTGAAAAAAGTGAAGGTAAACATAGCCTAATCATATGAGGTGAGTATGTTTTTGAAAAATTAGTTTATTGCTGTATTTCCCAAATCCAATGAGCTGAGTGAGTTTGTTTTTAAATGAGATTATTGCTATGTCTATGTTCCAATGAGTTTTAAAATCTGAAATTATCAGGTGTATAACTTCACAACAATACTTATTACATAGGACACCACGCGCTGTGTGAAATAGACAACAGACGCTGATATCTTTTTTTCTCTTCTTTACTCACACACACGTCACACACACACATACACCATGCATAGAATGACAGACTGCAGTGCTGCTTACACACACTATGGCAAACTAATTTGCATATTATCACAATGTGTGGAGAGATGTACACGTAATGCGGGTGTCAGTCTATACACACTGACCATGTAAACAATGCACAGAAACATGTTAGAGAGCCTGGGTATCAAGAGCACGTATTGTGCACTTTGATACCCAGACTCTTTCTAAATGAGCTGTTGCGCTGTGGCGCAGCAGCAAAAACACTAAAAACACGGTAAATCTGGTTGACTGCATAGACATATACGCTGACGTTAGCTACGGTCAAAAACACAGGTCACATTGGGCGCAAAGGCAACTGAGACAAGTGCATGAAACATTACACCAACAGGTGTAGTCTAAACTGAGACATCACAACGGCAAAGTTGGAGAGGGTTGTTGTCAGTAGTTGACCCCCTGACTATTGTTGTTTTGATACCACAAAACAATTCAGATATGATTTAAATATGATACTTAAAATTTAAATAAAATACTTTTCATATTTGATACTTAGCAAAAATTTAAATATGATATAAATATGATACAAATAATTTAAATGAAATACTTTTGATATTTGATACTTGGAAAAAATTTAAATATGATATAAATATGATACCTCAAATTTAAATATGATACTTTTGATATTTGATAATCGGAAAAAAATTAAATATGATATAATTATGATACCAAATAATTTAAATATGAAACAATAATTTAAATATGATACTTTTGATACCAATTTTAATATTGATACCGGAATTGAAAGTATTAATACCAAAGTATCATATCTATATCAAAAGTTTCAAAATGGTATCAAAATAACACGACGCAGCATGTCCGCGGCGGCCAAGTTGGGGTTCAGAAGACTGGCGTACCCTTCTTATTATGCACTCTTGGTATCAGAAAGAAAGAAAAAATATAACAACTTGCTTAATTGGAAGTTAATAGAGCGCCCCTGAAAGTAAATATTGTCACGTAAAGCGCGTCCGTCTCATCGTCTTAGTAGTTAATGTGAACGTCTTATCTCCTCAGTCTCAGCACAAATGGGAACGTTTGTAGATATTACTAAAATATTTTACTGAATATAGGAGATGAGAACTAACTATGCACAAATTACGTGTACGAAAGTCGCTGTCGGTCTGAATAATATGTTCCGATTGATGGTTAAACCGTGTATAGTAATGTGTCATTGTAGCTAAGTGCTGGCTTTCAGCGGAGAATAAATTTGACGTGCGTCTAGTTCCTGTGAATGAGCAAATACAAATCTCGTTATAGAGGCAGAAACCTCAGTGGTTTGGTAATTATTTTGTTCATCTAAGCCTAAACTAAGCCTAAACCTAAGCGTGAGCCGAAGCCTAAGCCTCAGCCGTAAGCCTAAGCCCAAAACAAAAATTCAGTCCTCAAAACCTGGCTTGTCTTCAACACATGCTCGTTCACAGGAATTACACAATCCAATTAATTTGTGAGTTGAATGCGAGTTCGCTGACAACGCATTCGCATTGTGGGATGACGGGCTGCATATGTGCATATAAATTTCTCAGCTAAATAGAAGCAGAAAGAAGAGGACTTACCAAGATAAACGAACTAGCGGTTAACAAATGCAAAAAACAGATCAAGTGAAAAAGTTAGAAAACCGCGACGCTTCCGCTTGGTCGAAATTCAAGTGGAAAAGTTAGAAAAATAGATTAAAAACAATTTATTAGACTCACGGCAGAAATGTGCAAAATAAAGTCAAAATAACAAATGGGGTTCTAGCAATTGCAATTGCAAATTTAGTCATTCCAATGGAAACCTAAAGAATCTGAATTTTCTGTAACATTAGATAACATATATATCTTTTACAGATTTTTACTGATTTTTATGTACAGGATTTAAGAAAAATTTAAATTTTGTAATTTTTTTTTAAGTTTTTTAAAATTGTAAATTTTTTCCCAAAAATGTTATATACTGGGTTTTCCTCGGTTTTCCTGTTTTTGTCATGCCTTGATTGCTAGATCTAAAGAAATCCTGGGTAGAAGTTTTAATGTTTCTCTCGATGTGCTCTGAACTCTGCTTTAAAAAAATAGGTCCACCAGAAATTAGATTCACAATTTCCCCCAACCCCCCAACTGCACTTGATCCAACACATGTAGTTTCAGCAGTGGACGCACAGGTGTACATTGGGGGGGGGAGGGCAAGCCCCAGCCGGACAATGCCCCACCCTTCTTGCCCCAAAACTCGAAGTTTGTCCCACATAGCCATAAAATACTTCAAAAATTAACAAAAGCCAAACGAAGTAAATAAAAATTTTGCATATATATTTCGCATTTTTGAGCAAGGAATTGAATTTTGCGTTTTTTTGAGATTTCAAGTCTTGTCTCCCCAACGTCGGGACAAGTCCTATATATTTATCCTGAAGGTCCGAAAAATAAGGGATAAGCCAAAGCTCCCTCCCCCCCCGGCCCAGACTGAGACACCATGTATATCTATACATGTATGAGTGGAGATGAGTGATTTTGAGCAAACTTATATTATCAGGAAACAGCGTTTTCGATGAAGCCGCAGGTTCTCCTGTTCTTGATGAGCCTCGCCTATCTTCCAAGCCAGAGTGTTTCTCTGTACCCAATTGAATCGCTCACACGCGAAGTCAAGTCACTGGATGGCCTGTGGCATTTTCGTGCTGAACAATCAAATTCGGATGGAGTTGGCTTCAGAGAGAAATGGTTTCTAAAGGATTTCAGTAAAATGGTATATATAATTTTATATATATAGTTTGGTCATAGTGCGTCAACCTGGACGTAATTACGTATATATAGTAAATATATATAAAGTAATTATATATTATGAAAGTATAAATTTATATATAGTATATATATATATAGAAGAATTTATTATTACATATATATTAGGGATGTCGCGGATATCCGCATCCGCGGATGATCCGCAACCTTTTGACATCCGCATCCGCAAAAATTTGATGCGGATGTGCGGATGTTGCAGATTCGTCAGATGCCACTAAAAATGTGGGAAATCAGACAGCAATTTTAAATTTTGTGCACGTATATGCCAGTATTAGCTCTTAAAACAGTGGAATGAAACTTCACTCTAGGCTTTTTTGCCTCATTGTTGGTTGCAAATGGCTCTTTTTTAAAGTAGGTTTCACTATATGGTTAATAAAGTTTGATATTGCGGGCATTCGAACAAAGTTCTGCATTTTTGAGAGTCATGAGTGATGTAAAGTGTAATTTTTGGACGAAGTTTGATTTCATTTAACTTCATTTTCCTCTCTATAGGAACCTAGTTTCGAGTTTTTGACCGTAACAGTGTATTGGTGTATTTTATTAAAAAAACAACTTTTTAGAGTCCAAAGTTAAAATCTGGCCGGATTTTTTTTGCAGCCTGAGAGCGATTTGATGCCGGTGCCTTGCAGTTTCAACGAGGTGGGTCAGTCACCCCAACTGCGGGCACACGTGGGCTGGGTCTGGTACCAGCGAGCCTTTCTGCTTCCCACCGCCTGGGCACCCCACCACCGTATCATGCTGCGCTTTCAGAGTGTACACTATTATGCTTCCGTTGTACGTATATACATATTATTTGTGTATTTTTGAAGAATATATACTCTAATTTTATATGGGTCAATTCGGTCAAAAATGTGTGTATATCTCCTATGAATTGCAGTTGCGAAGCCTAAGCAGCTGAGATATAATAAATACATGGGCAAATAAAATAGCTAATTTGGGGGGGGGGGGCGGAGCAAGTTTTCTGGACATTTTCCGGTTTTGCATTGTGAGTGTCACCAATTTTGACGTAGTGGTCGTGTATTAAGGGGGGGGGGGGTGGGTGGGCTAAGTAGATATATTGTATACCTGTCTTGGGGGGGAGGGTGAAACGCCACCCCACGTCCTTGCATACATCGCTGTACCCCTCTTTTATTGTAGTGGGTGAACGGAGTGTGGCTGATGGAACACGTGGGGGGCCGACTGCCTTTCGAAGCTGAGCTCAGCGGCCTAGTGCGTGCACGGGGGGCCGGGAGGAGTGAGAACGTGATCACTGTGGCCGTTAACAACACGCTCTCCCACCACACCATTCCGCCCGCAGAGTTCGTCTACAAAACCGATTCCCAGAGGTGATCAGTCTAGGGGATGGATGTTTTCGGATCGGCATATTATATATATACATGTAACGGAGTCAAAATGTTGACTGGGCCTGAGACTAAATTTTAGAAACCCTCCATGCTTGATTCCTGATTGACTGAAAATATATATATACCCTACATTTTGTAAAAAAAGTGCTGTTTTTACAACTTTTGGACACCCTCCCCCCCCAGGGCCGAGCCCTGTTTTTTGGGTGGGAGAGGGTAACCCACCGTCCCCCCTCATATATGTCATGTATATATGGTGGGCGGGATATTTATACATGGTTGATGAATCGACTCAAATTAGGAATACATACCGATCTATATTTGTCGTAGATATAGTGCATATACAAACTGTATTAATGTTACGGTTTTATATTTTTTGTGTACGTACATATATTAAATACTATTTACTTTTATATTGTGTACACTATATTTTTGTGTATATATACTGTATATACAATCTGTAATTTTTAACGGATTGGATTTGCAGCCATTGTTTTCATTGCAGATACCCCCCGGGCTATGTCGAGCAGCAGCTGGATTTCGACTTTTTCAATTACGCTGGCATCGAGCGACCGGTGCTGCTATATCGCACCCCCCGCAGCCATATTGCCGACATATATCTGGACACCAAGTCGGTTGCACTCCAGGAGGAGCATAGCTATACGGGTATTAATCATAGATTTGGTACATAAGAAAAAAATTGTTTTTTTTGGTGGGGGCATATATAGCGAACGACCGGAGGTAAAATTTTGCCGGAGCCGGAGCCGGATAGAAAATGCCGGAGCCGGAGCCGGAGGCAGTGTTTTTAAAAAAATCAATTTGTATATGTTGACAATTTTGACCAAATTTTTTCATTTTTTTCCGAAACAGCATTCTGAAATTTTTCAACACTCACGCCACATTTCTATACATTATGTTCTTACGCACCTATTCAACCAAAATTGGCCACTGGTCCTGGTCATTGTTTAGAGAGATCTGACAAAAAATTTTCGTCAACATTGATAAAAGTCGAAAATTTGGTCAAACTGACCAGTATGGGATTTTGACTCGGGTGCCGAAGGTGTAGTCAGAGGGTGGTTCAGGAAGTCCATCTGAGCCCCCCTTTTAATCGAACCTTACGAAATTGTCAACAAGGGTTTCCCAAAAAATAGATAAATTTGGAAAAGATTGCACTTAGTAGATGTAGATGCCGTAAATGTCTCTAGCTTCTGGGGGGTGCGGCCCCCGAGGCGTATCTCAGTGGCGTAGCCAGGAAAAAATTTTGGGGCATGGCTTTTCGATATTTTGTAATGGGTTAAAATGAACTTTTTTGTAATTTTAACACACCAGTTTGTGAGATAACAGTACATACTGTGCAAACATTATATACTAATTTTGACCGGCCAAAGACATCAGACCTAAAAGTCGAGCTGAAAACACTAAATTACGTACATTGTTGCAGGAATCGGGGGGTGGCAGCTTCCAAAGAAATGTGACAAACTTTTGTTTTTAAGTCGAATTTGGTCAATTGGAGACGTAATCAGAAACTTTTTCCCACCAGAAAATTGAAATTAAAGGGCGAACGTAATAGTAGAATTACATAATGGTGCAGAGGGATCGTCGCCTCCATTGCAGTCGGCAGTAATATGAGTATTGTAACCGACTTATCTTTCCGTTAGCCTTGATTTTTTCTTAAAATTTGAACTTTTTGCCAAAATTTCAACAATGAAAAATTCTCCGGCTCCGGCACTTTTTTTGCCGGAGCCGGAGCCGGAGGCTCAAATCCGGCCGGAGCCGGAGCCGGAGCCTCCGGTCGATCGCTAGGCATATATACATGTAGTTAGGGGGGAGGGGGGGAGGTAGTAAAATTTTGGCCAAAATTTAAAAAAAATCGGCATTTTTTCGTGAAATTTAAGCGATTTTTACCAAAATTTGTCAAAATCGGTGTTTTTTGGTCAAAAAAGGTAAAAAACACGTCATTTTTGGGAGGGAAAGGGGGTCAAAAACGAGTTGACGCAGGGGAGGGGGGTCCCACCAGAGGGGGGAGGGGTACCCAAAATTTTGGTGCTGTTACATGTATGGGTGGGGGTAAGCGGGTTATGGAGTATTCCTCAGGGGGGGGTTGCGGTGAAACTTGAGAAAAAGGTATTAGGCTACGTGCTGGGGCTGCTACAACTGCTCGTTGGCTATAAATGGGGTGAACGGACAGAGGCGATTGATTATATAGACAGAGTGCACATTCGGCCTAATTTTTGACGAAAGCTGTTATCGTTTTTACATGTGCTGTCGCATTGGCAATGACAATGACAAAGTATATGCTTGAAAGAATAAGGCACATTAAATTGCGAATCCCCACATATCCATGAAACAAAGAAAAGAAAGAAACAAACAACAAAAAAAGGAATAATAACAAAACACAAACAAAAACAAGAAACAATAACCTGCGTTGCGTTCTAGCCAGTGTGCAAATTGATGTGACGGTGGAAACTGAAGAGGGGGGACCGGGACTGGTTTTGGTGTACTTAAACGATCAGCTTGTGTCCAGAAACAGAAGTGCCCTGCTCAGGCTGGAGGGGGCCAAGTTGTGGTGGCCAAGGGGGGTGCAGCGACAGAGACCTTATTTGTATCAGCTAAAGGTATGCATCGCAACCGGGCATAACGAGCACCAGGTTTAATAATCTGGGGTACGGTCTCTTCGGGCAAACTCAAAACAATAATCTTTTGTAAATTTGCCGGAAAAAATATATAGTTTATGTTATTTACTTTACTTTTTTTTGGGGGGGGGGCGAAGTGTTTCCCATTCATACTCATTTATATACATGAAATCAACAAAAATGGTGTTTAACTTTGATCACAGTCGAAAACAGAATGCATCAGTGGACGTTGTTAAGAAAATTTCGATCGCTGATGTTAACAAAATCTGGTTAACTTAAACCCAGTTTAAGGTGGTAGTTGCGTTTTCGAGGTTTTTTGTGATTTCTATGTAAACTTTGCGCACACCTCCACAGACAGACATCAGTGGAGGACATTGTTTAACAGTGGCATGGATCCGGAGCCCAGCAGATTGCTGCAGCAGCGATAACGATGGCACAAGCACAGATGTACATGGGGGGGCCGGGGGGGGGCCCCCACCCCCCCACAACACACCCCCCCACCACCCCCCCCCCCCCCCCCCCCCCCCCACCCCCCCCCCCCACCCACGTAAAATGCTTTAAAAACTAGCAAAGTTCGCAAAAAATCAAAAAAAGAAACCAAAAAAACAAGAAAAAAAAAAACCCCCAAAAAAAAACAAAAACCCCCCCAAAAAAAACGCACCCCCCCCCCCAACCCCAAAAAAAAACTAATGAAGCCTGAGCATGAATTTTGGGCACATTACGGTACAGGTCAAAATCCCCAGGCATGTCTCTCACTTTTTCGAAATTTCTTTGTAGTTGTATAATTCAGAGCTGTGGCGCAAACTATTTTTAAAAAGCCTTATATTTTGGAAAGGACCTTACTTTAGCCATGCGTTTTGAAAGAAAATCAAAGGCTAAGTTTTAATGCATGGCATACTTTTAGGCAAGATATTGTTGTACTTAATGCAAAATACCGCTTGTGATTTGAATTTGTAACCGCTGAGCTATGGCTTTCAAAAGAACACCTAAAACGCAATTACCCCCTTAAGTCGAACACGTAATCGTGAATTACGCAGAAATTTTCATTACGAAATTCTGTTTTGTTGACCAAGAACATTTTCGACTGAAGACCAAAATTAAACACTTTGTTGTTAATCTCAACATGCAGTTATATATGTATGTGATCGTGTTCGGTTGACTAACTTTTTCAATTGGACATGGAATGCAACTGTCTTATCGACAAAACATCGTGTGTCAGCAGTTAGTATTTATAAGTACATCATCATGCGATAAATGGATGTGCATGTTGTTTTAGGTGGAGTTGTGGACTGCGGATGGAGGTGACTTGTTGGACGTCTATAGTATGCCGGTTGGGATTCGCTCAGTAGCCTTGGTCAACGGCAGCCTGCTGGTCAACAACCAACCCTTCTATTTAACTGGCTTTGGCATGCACGAGGACTGGAACGTCAGTTTTACACTCCCACAGTAGTATAACAAGTCTGTATAGTAATCGTGCTTGATTTAGTAACTACACAACAGTAGTTCACCAACTTGCTGTCTAATATGCTAATGCTAATCACTGGCTTAATATAACGTAATGAAAACATCCTAAACATTTGGCTAACACATATAATTAACTTCTTCTTACTGGTGATCTCAGTTTATTATATGTAACCGGGCTTGGAGCACTACACTGCCGGAACGGACTTCAAAACGAGCTTTCAAGCTCTTAGTCTAAATAACTGCTGGAACAAAGGGGCTCAGTGGTAATCTAGTCGTCTAGTGGGCTTGTATGCTGCTTGCCCGATTACAGGAAGAACTTCGCTCGTCTACGGCTCGTAAGACCTAACCTCTCTAAGTCTTGTCCAAACCCAAGAATCACCCAAAGTGTACGACGACTCGACGATACTCTTCAGCAGTCCAAAGCGAATAAGTTTAATAATAACACCAAAAAGAATAAGTTAACAGCAATAGATAGTCCGCACACACGAATCAACACAACAACAGCACGGCCGAGGTTACCCCCGTCAAACGGTCTACTCCTTAGCAACTGGCCTATTTGTGTTTTCAGCTCGGGTTTAAATAGTGTCTGTGTAGGCAGGTTGCGTAATGCGGTAGTCACTTCCCAAATTCGGACTTTGCTCTAGTTTGTGCGGTCTGTTGTAGGCAAATGTCTACTGATTCAGAAATTTCCGCCGTTTTTGTTGAGTTTTAGCTGCTTCGATCATGAGGTTAGCCGTCTGTGAATTTTGTTGCTAAGTTTCTATCGTTGGCTTGAGTCATGAGTCTATCCGTAATCCGCAATATTCCGGCTATTTGATTTTTAATGTGCGTACGTCATCAATATATCAATATATAGTTGCATGAGGTATAAGCATATAAACCAACTGACAATGATTGTTCTGGTACACTGCAACCGGTCACATGGTGAACTGTATTCGAACTACGGGTTCTTGTAAGTAATTTTTGAATGATTACAGACTTCGTGTCAGCAGAAGAAAAAAGGACTGTAAAGTATCGTATTAGGCGTATAGTTCACCAATGCGACCCGTTTACTGAAGGGTTCAAGCAATGTTGCGGCGTTTGCGTTCAGAGAATAGGCGCTGTCGGTGGACCATTCGTGCTTCCTTGAACATGAGGCGGTCCAACCGAAACAGACCGAGTGGCAGGTGATCCTCTGGGTCTTCGATTGGTGTTATACCCACAGTGGCTGCAATGAAGTGGGCATATAGATTCATTTGAGCAGTGGGTGTTGTACCCACCCATTTCGTCCAGAACAAGACGGTCAAAACTAGTGCGGGGGGGAACTGGGCAACTACGTCCATCGCCAACTCACGGCAAGACAGGTGATAGAGTCCGTACTTAGGTCCAAAGATTTGGTAGTCGGGGGAAATTTTGTTATCCAGTCCCTAGGATTCTGAGCCCGAACTAGCTCTTCCAAAACTTCCTCGCTAACTTTCAAGGGTTTGCCTAGTAGAGTGATAGGGAGCGTGTGTTTAATCAAGTGTCAATCAACAGATTCGAAATTGATTTACAATTAAAAAAATAAGCCGTTTCTGAATAGTGAGTAGCTACGTAATTTCGAATTTGCATTGAGCAGTCAAATCTGAATGGATACTGATATATCTACCTGTAACTACTCAGAAACGGCTTACTTTTATCAAAAGTATTTTATGGTCACGTAACGTCGCCGCCCCAAGTCACGCCTCATTCGACAGTTCTGACAATTTCCACATAAATGACGTTAAAATTTTTGCAGTATCAAAATGTTATGATTCCTGAAAACACTTCTAAAAAGGGCTGACTACACAGCGTGCACCGTGTGTAATCAAATTGCTAATACTTGCATTCATACTAAATTGGCTAAATTTATGAAATAATAAATGAACTCGATTCAACTTGAATCAATCTGATCTGGTCGAACTAATCTAAACTAGACGCACTAGACTTGTAATAATAATAATAATAATAATCACACAGATAGACTTGAAAAATAGCAAGTAAGAAACCTAATCACAAACATACTTTTTTGTTTGTGTACTGTGTTTACTGCTAAACTAAACAATCACGATATAGATGTTTTCTGAAAAAATTGACAGAATCTCACTGTTTTGTATGAAATTTCGGTGAAATAAAAACTTCCGAAAAATTTGTCTTGTCAAAAATATAAACGAAAGGGGGGACCATAGGAAAACTTATCACAGATTTGAAAAACCGAGACTGGGTACAAACCGAAACTTTTCGACTACCGAGACCGAGACTGGGTTAGTCTCGGGTTTTAACCGAAACCGAGACATCCTTCCCTAATGTATATACATATACAATATACACATATTGTGCGTTGCAGGTGCGTGGGAAAGGGTTCGACAATGTGCTCTTGATGAAGGACATGAACCTGCTGGTGTGGACGGGGGCCCGGGGGTTCCGCACCTCGCACTACCCCTACGCCCAGGAACGCATGTTTGAGGCCGACCGCAGGGGGCTACTGGTCATCGATGAACTACCCGCTGTTGGGCTCAGGTAGATGGCTTCGGTCTCTAGAGGTTCCACGTGCCTCCCACCCTCCCCGCCAGACATGTAACAGCGTAATATTGTAAGTACCCGTCCTTCTTCCTTTAAGGAAATGCACTGTTTCAAAACTGATCGCTATTGTTTTTTGTGGACAAAAAGAAGCAATTAGTTTGCCAATTTTTTGGTAAATATGACTTAAATTTCATCAAAATGCCCATTTTTCAAGTGCCAAATGAAAAATGATTGAATGTTAAAATACACTAACGAAATAAATTTAGGCCGGAAATTCTAAACGAAACCTTCCTCTTTTACCCATGACGAAGGCCCGCTCCCTCTTTTAGACAGAATTTCGAGGGTATTAGTAGTATTTGGTGTTTGTTTGGGAATACAAAGCGTCATACTTGAAATGTGAAAGGTTGTATTCCTAAACGGACGCCAGTGCGAAAAAATTGTGGATTACAATCGAACAAACCGATGTCAGTCAGAAATAAAAGCATGCTCACAGTTATAAATGTATTTACCACAGTTTACTGCATATATAAATATTTACTACATTTACTAATGAATTTACTACATTTTGGTGCATAATAACCTTACACCATCATTAGTAACAGCTCAGATTTACTTATGCACACAAAGTTATTGTCGATGAAAATCTATTTCCAGTCCACAGCTCGGGCACATAACCACAATTGGGGCCGTTTCGGAGCAATCGGGGGGTGTTGACTTCAGAATCGGAATCCGTGGCGGCTTTGTGCGAGATTTCTGGCTTTTTTAGTAGCAAACCCATCAGTTGGTGTAGGTTTGGGGCTTTGGGCACTGCCGACGTCTTCTTCGATCAGCTCCTCTTCTCTCTTTTTGGAATCCTACAGTCAGACGCAGTCCTAGAACGACAACAGTTACAGTGAAGCCAATTTTTTAACACAGTCATGTGTGTAACTTCCGTATAATTTTATAATACTTAATATTATGACAATAACTTATAGCAGGCGGGGAAAAAAACCCACCCCATTTTTTGGGGGAAAAAAACCCACCCCGGTTCCGGAACTTGGGTACGTGGTACAGGTCTAAAAATTTGCCAGCGTATAGTACAGTCCCTGTAGGCAAACGTATATAAGCGGTATCCAAAAGGGGTCTCGCTGGTATTTTTTATGAGTCAAAAATTGGACCCCCCTATTTTTGACCCGACATGGCTCCAAGGGAGGTGAATTTTGGAGTCTCATTTCTCAGCACTAAGAGATGCGAGCTCAAATGTAAAAACACTTTTACAGAGGACTACCCTTCCTCTATTCATGACCGCAGTGGTAGGTCCCTCCTTCTTTCGTACGAGGGGTGACATGACCGAAATTAGACGGGGTAAAAAAAACCCATGTGGGGGAAAAAAACCCACTTTTTGAAAATGGTCTGGTGATGTCGAAAAACCTAGTAGCTACCCCAAAAGACTCATGGTAGTGCAAAAAGACGTTTATTATTAACACAAGTGCGCATATTGACACTTTCTTGATCGAATTCTGGAATACGGGCCTAATAGTCGGACTTTGTCATTTTGAGGTCCCTTTGCAGCGAAAAGTAGTATTTTCTGGTACTATTGCCAGTTTTTTGTATGTTTTTAATTATAACCTGTTAATTTCTCTTGTTTAAACGCCAAATAACCGAACAAAATTAAATTATGGCCGTTACGACCAGTCACAACCACTTATGGTACCCCCCACTGAGTGTCGATGGCGTAATAAGTAGCCATAAAGTGCAAATTTTGCATGCATTTGAATCGATATCGCAACTTTTTAGTTGTTTTCAACGTTTTCAGGCGAAATAAGGGTGTTTTGTTTTCAAATCTGAAAATTCAAAATTTTATAATGGGCTGCGAAGGGCAGTTTTCAAACTTGTGTACCTGAGGCCCCATAGCAAATCTGCGTATAGTTTTGGCATCAGGGGCCTCTACTACTCCGAATACGTGCCATAGAGTTGAGAAACTACCGCTAACGTACTTTTCGGGTGATTTATGGGGTGGGTTTTTTTTCCCCCACATGGGTTTTTTTCCCCCAAATGGGTTTTTTTTCCTCCAAAAAAACGGTAAGAGATAGCGAAATGAAACCGGTCCCAGCGTTTAGAGCAAGGTTAGGCCTACGACAGATTTTTTTGGTTTCCCGTGAAAACGTATAGTCTATGAGCTACATGACGAAATATGAAAATGCGGCTTTTTTTCCCCGCCTGCTATAACTCTATAATTCAAACTAGCTGGCTTAAAGTAGTTCTTTGTAATTAACGTTTGGAATGTCAGAGAATTTTAAGATCAGGATTAAGTTGTCTTAACTTTTGGAGGTGCAGATGGTGTCAAATGTGCAGTTTTAATTTGTTAAATTCAGCCCTGTCGTAGTTTCTTATCAGCTAAGCTGTTGTTTACACAAAAACTAACATCTTCACATTGTTGGCAAGTCTCGGGTTTGCAACCGAGACCGAGACCGAGACCGAGACCACCGAAACGAGACCTACGAGACCGAGACCAGCCCTTGGGGGACCTTTTTTTCAAGTTTCAATTTTAAAAATTTGAGATTATTTGAAACGTCAAAAAATAGTTATTATTAAGGTATATACAAAAAAGTGACGATTAGTTTAGGTTGTATGAGTGTATGACTTGCGAAGTTGCGAGAAACTTAACATTGGAACGACCGGATGCATGAGAGTATGAGAGTGACAACCGGAGAATAGTATTATTTTCCCGCTGTTTGGTCAGCTTTTGGTTATTTTTTAAAAGTTTCGCACACTTCTTCGTATACCACATTTTATAGTGCATTGCATACACATATTTTCAATTTGGCAGGCTGACTCAGGTGCCAACGTAGAATCGTCCGTGCTGGTGCAGTAGTGCTACTATCGGAAGTTCTGATAAGCAGCATCATCACGGACCAGCAAAGTTTCTCACGGCTGTCACAGTTATGTGGGGGAAAGATTTCATGCCCCAACCACTCCATAGCCCAAAACGTATTTGATTGTACTTAGGTTTTTTCAGATATATACTTAATGTTTTGACATGTGTTGAGAGGTTGGGGCTTAAGAAATTCAATTAAACTGCCACCCAATTCGAGATTAGTAAAGTCGCAGAAGCCAGCAAATTTTTAATTACAAATCAACGACAAAGGTAGCACTATTTGGTATATAAATGATGGTCAGTATTTTTACTGCTTAACATAAGAGGTTCCACATACAAATGCAACATCGCTAAGTCAGACAGACAACCCATTTTAGCTCAAACTTTAATATAAAATCTAGCTTGATATACAAAGTTTAAACTTGAAGGCAGCCAGAGTTTGCCGGTGAACTAACATTCTTCTGCAGCAGACAGTTTTAACCATTTCATGCTTGGCATTCTGTTTGGAAACTTAAATTGCAAAAAAATCTTTGTGATTTTGGAAAATTTTGAAAACTTCAAGTCTCATCTGAAATACCGAGACCACCCTATGGCAGGTCTCGGTTTTGCAACCGAGACCGAGACCGAGACCGGCCTAGTCTCGGGTTTTTTACGAGACCGAGACCGAGACTGCCAACCCTGATCTTCAGTAAATAAACACGTGAAGATAAGAAGCAAAGAAAATGTGGTATTGTTTGCCTGTATGACTACGCTTTGCTTAAACAAACATAACTTCGGATAGATATGCTTTCTCCGATTTTGCCTGATGAGTTCGGAATGACTTTTGTATAAGTATACTAAACCAATTGAACATGTGTGTTTATCTTTCCCTTCCCTACATAATTTTCAAATTTAAATTTTAAATACCTCAATAATGGTTGGTGTAAATCAGAGTCGAGTTTGGTTATTTCGTTGGACTACTATTCCGCAGATGATAGTTCAAACCGCACCCACCTGATTGCGGAAAAGTGCTTGGTGGGCTTAGTTCGGACAGCACTAAGAATATCTGATGAAGTGGTTAACGATTCAGTTACAAGAGTCTTTTGGAACAAATAAAATAAGATTTTACACATTACGATTGAACAATATTTAATGAACATTTTGCAGCGATGAGACTGTAAAGTTAGTAAAATATTATCAGTGGTCAACTGCCACGTCATGTAAGCAGCATGATTTCTGTAGCGTAACGTATATAAGACATAATATTGTAAACATCAGTGACGTACCCTGAAAATAATTCCGAGAAGCCAAGAAAAAATCTACTGACGTTAATAAAGTAGTAGTAGTAGTAGTAATTTTGTTCGACAGAGCAATAAAAACCAAAGGGAGACCCTTGTGTAAAAATTTACTGGAAAAAATTTCGGGGGGAATTCTTTTATCCCCCCCCCCCGGAGTTTGTCCCTGGTAAATATCAATATGTATATAAGTCGGGTAGTGTTGTGCCGGCAGGGCAGCAAGGACGGCATAAATGGTAAATGAAGTTGTAATTTGTCATAATTAGCAATGTCGTCAACAACTAATTGTTCTGATTTTAGCATTGAAGAATATAGCAAAACCCCTTGTCAAATTTGTCAGAACGGTGACAGTCAGAAGTTACGAAGAACCAACGTGTCTTTTTCGAAAAACTGAAAGTTTCGAAGCAATGTTCAACACTCAGCCTCTGTCATTAACTGAAAATCCTATGGGCGTTAAAAAGTGACGCAGAAATACGAAACAGAAAATCAGAACAAGATTAGACTTTTGAATTCGGTCAGTACTCAAAACGCGTTTGCAAACAAAGGTATAGATGTTTTTGTCACAAATTTAACACAACCAATCACTTAATGTATATACATCAATGTACGTTAACTGGTGCAAAAAGTGGATATTGTGTTCAGCCAGAAAAAATACAGCAATATGATTACAAAGTCAAAGGTATACGTCTTTACAAAGTTAGTAAATCCCGGAAATTTTGATAAAACTGCTCAATGAATGGATTTTATGATTTTTACGCGGCGGCCTCAGCCGCCGCGTATATACTATAGTGCAAATCTGTGCGTCAAGAGCACACAAATCTCACCCTTTCCTTCCTCTGTCACATTACTTTTTTTTTTTCTTTTCATCCTCCCCCTCCCCCCTCCTCTCTCCTCTTTCTTTTTATTATTAATTAAAACAAAAACCCTTTTTTTATCTACCTTTTACCGCTGCAGAGCTCCTTTAGCGTCCACACCATGTTTCGCCGTGGATAAATTTACCATTCGTCGAAACAAAAACGATGCAGCACTACAACATATTTGATTCGAAGATTTTGAAAAGATCTTTTGACAAACGTTTAGTATGTTCTGAGTTCTAATTTGACCTGTATTGTTGCCTCTTTGCAATTTTGCTGTTTATTTGTGTTTTTATGTCAATAAATAGGGAGATTTTGTTCCTCTTATTCGGTTTCACACTAACAATATTGCATCCTGTCTGTTTGAGACTCGATCTTGGTACACTGGAAACATGAAATCATGAAACATGTATGGAAATACAGATCCTCACTTTGAAAAGTATTAGGGTTGTAGTCCTAAACAGACACCAAATACTACTAGTATGTCCCCGTCTATTTCTTTCTCAACCACATGTGCCCCCCGCCCTACCATATGCTCAGGCGGTCATAGATGACGAAACTAGACAAAATAATTGCGTGTATACTGTATATATTGTGTCGGAAGAAGGAAACAGGGGAGGATTGTGCAGCGATAGAGGGGATAAGTGATTCAACTTGTGGCGGTGGTACTGTGATATTGTGTCGATACTGGCATATTTTTGCAGAAAGCGCCTCTCCCTCGCATTTGCCCCGCAGCCCCACACCCAGAGCCCAAATTTTCATACATCGAAATCTTAACGACTGAGTTAATGTAACCCGTTTTACCGACTTTAATTTTGCCGCTGTGGTGTGTTTTTGACCTTTTTTTGCTATAATTTTAATAATCAATGCAGATTTATTCGTGTATATATTCTAAAAACAGTCTTTCAAATGAATTGTGTTTCATTTTCTTGACTCAGACGCACCCCTGTATGTGGGGAGGGCCGCCCCCATAATTTTGCCTAAAACTGTAGTAGGATATAATGTATAGCCAGTAGTTTATTTTTTCGTAAGCTGTAAAACTAATACGGCTGTAACCCTAAATTTTATTTTGACCAGAATGGGGGGCACACCAAGTTTACGACAAAACACTATTTTTGTTCGCCGAATTGGTTCTTATGCGTTAAATGATACGTTTTTATACTTTATTATAGCTACACCTGATACCAACGTTAACAAAAAAATGACTCTAAAACCATACCAACGCGACATCGCTACAGCTAAAAAGTGCCTAAAACGTCCCTTCGACAAAAATTTTGGGCTATGAGTGGACACCCCATCTGAAATCTGAAAATCTGACACAAAACTGCGGAGGCTTCAGACCAAATGGATGGGCAGTGGGCACCCCCCCCCAGCTCCCTCGCCCCCACTAAAAATAAGCCAGGGTGAGCGGAGGGGCGTCCGTCCAAATAGAAAGTACAGGGAGATGGAATTTTAGCAAAAGTTGGTAAAGTTTAACTTTTTTCAAATTTAGCAAATTTAGGGTATTTTCTGTCGATCCGGCGGGAGGTCCCCTTCCGCAGAAAAACCCCCAAAAATTCAGACACCATACACATATGATATGAAATATAAATCTTCAATTGATATTTTAGATATTTCACAGAGGAGAATCTGAAGCTGCACGAGCAGATGTTAAGAGAATTGATCGCCCGTGACAAGAATCATCCCTCCGTACTGATGTGGAGTCTAGCGAACGAACCCAAGAGTGGCTCACGCCAGGCAGACCAATACTTCACGTATGTCTGTCTGTCATGCGTCATATAAGTCTGTCTGTACGTGTTTCGTGCGTGCTCCGGCTCATTTGCATATTACAATATCTACTTCACATACATATTACTGACACCAGTTCATCCTGTATGATTAGTATGGGAAGGAAGGGGGTGTATAACCACCAACCCCCCCTCTCAACAAAACTATATCTAACTCTGTTAATGACCTAAGGCGTAAGTTTTGCTTCCCTAGATAGCCACAAACCCCCCTTCCGCCACTAGTCGTTGGTTTCTCCCCTTTTTATGCCCCAACGCTTTGAGGGGTCGTTCAACCTTATATAATTCTAACTTATACGTGTCCATAAGAGTTTATTCTTTAGCTAACGCTGAAATTATGTTAATGATCATAACTTCTTCGACACTGGTTTACATATAATCTAGTTTGTACATTGATCAGGGTTGGCGCGACAGCGCCCAACCCTAGAATAGGAGAAAAACCACTCAATGCGGATTTTTATGATTTAATTTTTTAATAACTTGAAGTATGCATGTATGCAAGTGCATATTCAAGTATGCAAGCGAATGACTTTTATTGTGGTGTGTGTGTATCCACCTTGTGGACGGCTATATACCTGCAAAATTTTCGAGAGATTGGTCGGGTCTAACTTGAGATATGAAAAAAAGACTTTTGCAAACTTGATACTTTCCCTCTTTTTTTATGTCAACAGCTCTATCTAACCGGACACTTGTGGGGTTGTCATGTTTATATGTTTTTCCTGTCGGCATCGCAATGCCGACAGGTCTTTACGCTGCTTCTTGCAGCGTACTGTGTCTGCGTAGTGCGTTTTGACATTTTGATTAATGGGCAGTCGAACTTTTGTTATTCTAGCCGGCATAGTTGTCAAAATTTGTTTTGTTAGTCGTCAAGTCTGATGTGCTACATATACATACGGCCAGTGGCGTAGCCAGGAAACAATTTCGAATGGGAATGACTTTTCAATAATTTTCAAAGGTGTTAAATCGCAGTTAATCGAAATTTTAACGCAAAACGACACATGAACGTACATATTTAGTTCAACAACCATGCTATATTTTTGACCAGAGTGGCATTAAAACTAAAATTGAAGCTTAAAAACAACCAAAATTTTAGAACTCTTGGGTCGGAAATGGTCCAGAAGCTAACAAATTTGAAAACTAGATTATTGACATTATGAGCTGCAATTTAACAAAAAAATATATATATAAAATTTTAAAAAAATATATAAATACATATATATATATATATATATATATATATATATATATATATATATATATATATATATATATATATATATATATATATATATATATATATATAAATATACTTATTTAGTCTTAATATTTAGCTAATATAACTTCGTTTAGTGTTTCAATTTCAGCAGCCTGGTGTCCACTGCGCGCAACCTTTCCAATAAAATCATCACAGCTGTTCTGAGCCAGCCAGTTGATAAAGAAACTGTGGTCAGTCACTCAGTCAATAGAGCTTGCTTGCGTTTTTAATGGACTAAATATATTTTAGCAACTAAGTAAAGTTTCAATATTTTTTTTTCAATAACTGCAGACCTGATTATTTTAGGTTACCATATCATAGGTCATCGTCATCATTAAGATAAGGTAACCGCATCACTAACTCAATTTCTGCGTGTAATATAATCCTGAGTTGCATTAAGCAAAGAAAGTTAAATTGAATCCGTTAAATTCCAACTTCAGATGATAAAATACTTTTTATGAAATAAGCTGAAATTTTATTTACACAAATTTTCCCCGCTTCTTAAACGCATAATTCCCCCCCCCCCTCCATCAGTGGCGGATCTAGGGGGATTATTTAATAATAAATCCCTTTCGGAATAATTCTCAACTGCAATAATTGTGCACAAGATTCCCTTATAGTTTTTTCATTAACCGGCAAAAAATATCTATTGATAAGTTTAACCAAAAAAATTACAATAACCTCCCCTCCCCTTAAAAGTCATCCCGATGCGCCCCTATTTTGCAGGCCCCCCACCTGGACGTTGTGTGCGTGAATCGCTACTACGGCTGGTACATCGAGCGCGGGCGGGCGGAGCTGATCGAGTCCCAGTTGCTCGGCGACCTGACCCGCTGGCACGCTCGATTCGGCAAACCCATCATTCTCAGCGAGTACGGCGCGGAGGCCATTCCCGCAATCAATACGGCAAGTCAGATGGTTGCCTATGTTGATGGATATATACTTGAACTACAGACTTCGTATTTCGGAAACTGACTTCTGACTTTGGATTTGGGATTGCGAACTAACTGAGTATCAATAGTTGTTCACTATAATTTCTGACGTCTGACTCAAACTTCGGACTTCGGGCAAACGTAAGAACGTGTGTATTGTGTTCACACTTATAACGACAGACTTCGGATTTCGGACTTTTGAATTTTGAATTCGGAAAAAGTCTGAACTGGGTTTTATCGAGAATTGGGATTTATTGGACTAAATTTAAATCTATTTGACTATTGATTTGACAGCATACGATTGATGTACTGTAGCACGTGAAATTCGGCAGTTAGTTCTTTTTTTAATATTTTCGCGAAACGAAACCAAGATTTTTGTTATAGTTGTACTGTCATTTACACTACAATTTTGCGTTATCAGCTTATGCATTGAGTCAATATTACTTTTTAGGTGGAATCCATAAAGGCAGTCTTAGCTCAGTCTTGCTAAACGCAGTCTAAGGGCAACGTTCTATACTATGTAATACGTATAGAATTTTTCGTTACGATGTTCTAAATTACTGAAATAGAACGCCTAAGACTCATTCATGTAACAGCACCAAAATTTTGGGTACCCCTCCCCTGCGTCAACTCATTTTTGACCCCCTTTTTTTTCAATCTTTGGCCAAAATTTTGCTCCCGCCGGGACCCTCCCCCCTCTTGCCCCCCGCCGGCACCCCCCCCTCCCTCCCCCGAGACCGAATTTTTTTTTGGGGGGGGGGGGGTCTTCCCCCCCCCCCAATCCACCCCAACTACATGTATGCTTAGACTGGTTTTAACGTAAGACTGCCTTTATGCATTCCACCTTTAGGAAAGAAACAAAGAAACAAACGAATTTTACTTCACATAAATTACTGCTAATTCTGAAAATATTTAACATAATTTTTATAAACCTATGTTGTTAATGCAAAACATAATTAGAAGATAAAAATTTTCTGTTTGTTTTACATGTTACTCATTTTATCAAAAAATCCTCTATTATTGTTAATTTAGTCATCTAAAACTACGGTTTTGAAAAACCATGGTTTTAAAATGTTGGTGTAAACTGAAAAGCAGTTTAAACCATGGTTTTTCTAATACCAGGTTTAAACTATGGTTTAAACCAGGTTTAAGGAGTTTGATTGACTAACGTGCGCAGTCAGCCCATTATTTAGAACATTACGTTAGAAATTGCTCTTTTTGGGTTGCCGACCCCCCGCGAAGCAGGGGTGCAACCCATTGTATTCATATTCCTGATGTTGTTTTTTTTGTTGTTTTTTTCCTGTTAGCAAAAGTTTGTTACTCGTTTTTCTCTGAAGTTACTGGGGGGATTGGTCCCAAACTTTGGTGGGGGGACCCCCCCTATGAGTAGTTGTGCCCCCCACCTTGGTGACCCCCTGACCCCACGGGGGGCCGGGTCACGTGACCCCCGAAAACGATGGAACACAAGGGGGGACCCTTGTGAACTTGAAATTTTTTTTTTCAAGGATTTGGACAAAAAACTGTCTCTAGGGGTAGTTTTGGCCCCTGAACACGAATCTGGGGTTATTTTTTACCTAGGTCCTCCCTGGACCCCCCCTATGACCCCCTTAGGGTACCCCCCCTAGGGGGTCCTCGGGGGTCAAATTTTCGAAATTGAGATTTTGGTGTTTTTAGGGGTAATTTGGGCCCCTGAACACGAATCTGGGGTTATTTTTTACCTAGGACCCCTCTGGGACCCCCCTATGACCCCCTTAGGGTACCCCCCCCCAGGGGGTCCTCGGGGGTCAAATTTTGAATTTGAGATTTTGGTGTTTTTAGGGGGTAATTTGGGCCCCTGTACACGAATCTGGGGTTATTTTTTACCCAGGACCCCCCTGGACCCCCCTATGACCCCCTTAGGGTACCCCCCCCTAGGGGGTC
>JASANF010005714.1:0-16679 GCA_030248245.1 Trissonchulus sp. WLG1_4
TATTGCTAGTTGCCGAAAGCAAATGTGTATTACAAAATCCTAGTTTTTACAAACTTTTAAAAAGTCAAAATTGAAACGCTTACTAGCAGACTAAATTTTCAAAGCTAATGCCAAATAGGCATGGCGTCTATATCGGTCTTAATCAGCTAAATGAAAAATCGTTAAATGTCAGTCCAGTTGGTTTTTTTGTGGCTCCACCGTTCTATTGGTCCGAGCGTATCCATTTCTCGCGTTGCATCTTATTTCATCCGTTTGGGTTCCAAAAATGTTTTGTTTTCAAATCATGTGTAACACTCAACTTTTAAATAAGGTACCTAGCACGCTGTGGTAAGTCTTGTTTTTTGCTATCGTATGAGTGAGAGCCATAACTGAGTATACAAAATCCATGCATCCTTAAGCCTCACCTAAATTTTTTACTGGTAAATAATTAACAGTGGCTACCATAATTAATCCCATGTATCAATTAATAATATAAGTGCATACTATCTGTTACAATCGCCATATTATTACTGAAGTTAAGTTAAAGTTTGTGATGCAAGTCGCCCGCGGCCACAAAACATAGGTATTTTGATCTGTTGTTGGATTATTTGAGCTTTTCACTAAACGTTCAATATTCATAATCACAAAATGTTAGTGTGTATGATGTACCAACTTTGTTTCTAATAAGTACACTTTTTTGAGTAATTTTAATTATTCTAAAATTTAGCGCGGCAGGGTAAAACTTAGTGTAAGTAATACCTTTTGACAGCAAAAAATTACAAGAAAAATTTGCATGAAACTTCTGCTTGTTGTCTCAAGTCCAGCATGTTTTAGTTACATCATTTGAAAATATCGCTAGTTTGCTATTTTCCTTATTCAAGGTTGGCTGCGATGTGAGCGGTATGACGGCTTCCTACATGTAAGAGGGGTGGGCATATGGGAGGAACCCCCTCACGAAACATCGAGGTACGGGGAGGCGGTTTCAAAAGGCTGGGTTTCAAAATCAGAAAAAATGGCAATGGCAAAAGTTACGTTTATTTTCAAATGTTTTGCAAAATTTGCACCAAAATCTGGTCGAGAAGCACCCCAAAAATCTTAAACCCGATACATTATGGAAGGGTTGGAGTCGTGTGGGTGAGCGTGTTCAGGCATCTCTGAGCTTGAATCGTTCTGCCAGGAGCTTGGTATGTTAGCATGTTACTGAGTACGGTACGAGGATCAAGTGAAATTTTGGTGCGTCACGACTCATTTTCAATATTTCCGAAATTTTCGCAGTCTACAACTGACATTTGAATCTTCACGAAAAAATAAAGCCCCTGTCTTGAATAAAGCCCCTCCCTTGAATAGAACCCCCACTTGAATCTTCACGAAAATATAAAAGCCCTGGGGTTCTATTCGAGGAAATACGGTATTAACGTTTTCAAGGGCTGTTATCTGAGCCCAGAAACGGTTCCAAATTAAGGTTCTTGAAGCAAATATGATAAAAACAGTCCAATACATTGGTTTTAATAAAAAAATAAAAAAATGTAAAATTTGATAAATTTCACGATTTTTTTCGTCAAAAATTATTGAAAATTTTGAAAAATTTTAAAATTCTCACTTTTTGATTTTAAAGTATATTCTAAGCTATTTCAAACATTTTTGCTTCAAGAACCTTGGTTTGGAACAGTTTCTGGGCTCAGATAACAGCCCTTGAAAACGTTAATATAAGCTATATGAGCGATAACTCGGTTTTACTGTAAATTAAGCTATATCTCGACCAAAGTTCATGCTAATACGCCAAATTTTTCCACAACAGCAACGAATTCATTTAGAAACATGCCTGCATAACGGCTAATTAATAGCTTTAGGGCTAGTGTGTATTTATGGCTAATAAGTGCTTGAAGTCCTTGTCGCGTGCTGACGGGCATGATGTCAGAGATGATCAAACATGGGAAACGTCCATTTCCGCTAGACAGATGAAATTTTGCATGTGTATAGAACCATATTAAGGCTTTTATCTCAGCTCAACATGAGGGGGGCTGTTCTTTTGGTTTTCCCGATACAAGGCGAAATGTCAAAATTTTCTGGTTACCGAACGGTACTCTTGTTACACATTTCTCAACATTACGCCAGCTACATGCGTAGTACGATACTAAATTTTTGCACACACCATTCACCTAAAATTCACCATTGGAAGATATACAACAGTATATAACACTGAATATATATATATATATATATATATATATATATATATATATATATATATATATATATATATATATATATATATATATATATATATATATATATATATATATATATATATATATATATATATATATATATATATATATATATATATAATTTTATATATAAGCATTTTTCACTTATATAATGCATTATGAAGGGATTTTTGGCATAACAGACTATAGAGACTTTATATTTGTATTTATATAAATTGTGTAAAGTGGAACTGCAGAACTCACGTGACCACTTGACCGATGCCTTTTAGTCGGGCATCACAACTGGTGATTGACGTGTGACTCCAAGTTTTCTGTTTTTTGGTCACGTGCGATTGGCTTTGGTCGATCCTTTCATCAGCGGTTACGGTCACATCTAATTCACAGTCATGCTTAATAGCGTCGCAGCACTGGGCCAAACCGTACAACTTTTTTGGTTTTTTGAAAAGGATTTCAGTGAAGGTTGGTTCAGGATAAGGGGTAAATGATGGATTTTGACGGACAGCCACAACCGCAGGAAGTATTACCAATTGACCATCTAAAGCAATTTAGACGGAGATTTTCATATGCAGTTAGGGTCTACTCACATTACGGCCCTATGTCCGTTCAGCCGGCTAAAATACAAAATAATCACGCCACTAATGGTGTGTAAGATCGTCTTGTCATAGAATAGTCAGTATGAATCGAGCCTTGTACTGGAAAACTACATGTGGACTATTCCTACGAGCTATTCGATTATACACGCAAGTTCTATTAAAATTACAGACAAAACGAGGACAAGTACAATACCGGCCAAAATTACTTGCTACAGACTCCGAAGTCAAAGCGGAGTTCAAGTAGTTGATTCCGCAGTCAAATGTGTGCTATAGTGATTATATAGTATTAGAGTTCTTTCCTTGAGGATATTTTGCGGGCCCGGCCGACCTCTGTGCTCGCGTCCCCGGTTCGCAGCCCGCGGCCCGCCACCGGCCCGCGAAGGAACTTTATAATAGTATATACTATCTCTAGTGTTTGTGACCGGCAAGAAATTTTGCCCGGCCGGCCCGACAGTCACCGGCCGACTCCGGTAAAAGCCGACGCCGGCCGGCTGGTCAAAAACATCGACCGGCCGGCAACGTTTGACCGATCGACCAAAAAAGACCGGCATATCAATGTGACAGGCTAGATTAAGACAAAATCTTATTCTGGATTTGAATGAATAATTTTTCTAAGTTTTTTTGCGGCCGGCCAGGGCGGCCGGCGGCTTACGCGGCCGGTCACAAACACTACTAGGTATCTCTTCCAATTATACCGGGTGAAGAAGTTTCCATTGACCTTAAACCATATCAAGTACATCTTGCGAGTAGTGAATATTAGTCCTATTTTGGTCGGATTTATTAGACGACCCAGATTTTAGGTTTCTCGAAGCAACGCGTGTTAGAAATCTTATTACTCTTAAGATATTCCAGAAGAATATAAAACGCGGCACAATAGCCAACTAAATGTATTTAAAAGCAAGTGCTGTGAGCGGGAACTAAAACTAACGGCGGGTGGACTAATACTTCTGTATTTCAGGGTTAAATTTATAATTTAACTCAAGTGCGCTGCAACAATGTGGAAATTAGTGCTGTTGAAGCTCTTTGTAAACGCCTAAGCTAAGACCTAAGTATATTGATTTATTTGGTGGGGTGTACCCCACTTACAACAAAACTGATACAAGTTTCAGTTTTTAAGCTTTCCGCTCGGCGTCTGCTATTCATTACCTAATCATTCTCCAGCTAGAGTGTAAGGTCCGAGAGCTCGTGCTATCTTATCAAAGCAACAGCTGGGGAATAACACTGCTAGTTTAAGGTGCAGCTTTGTGTTTGTAATGCAAAAAGTTACAGTTGTACGTAAATTATTAGTGTGCTACAGTCGTCCTTGGACTTTAGCAGTCTTTATTACTGATCAAGCCAACTAGGGCCGACCGGGCCAACCGGGCCGGCCCGGGGCCGGTCGCTGCCAGGGGCCGGCCCGCTGCTACGCGGCCCGTGGCCGGTGGCGGGCCGCGGGCCGATGCCGGGCGGCCGGCCCGGTGAAATTGGCTGCGGCCGGGGCCGGCCTGGGGCCGACATTTGGCTTAGCGGCCGATCTCTAATTAAGATGTACACGCACACAAACAGCAATACTTATATACAATAGCTGATCAGAAAACCGGTTTTACTGCTGCGCAGCATCAGCAAGTGTCTTCGACCTATAAAAATTTTCTATGTTACAGACATAACCCTAATATCTCGTATACGCGGCGGCTGAGGCCGCCACGTAAAAATAGGAGTTAATGAAAAAGTATGTACTATAACTCCGGAATTGAGGTCGTGGTTACGTTTTCGAAGTTTTTGCAATAATTCAAAAGTTACTTGACCGAACATAATCAAATTTGGCACGGACATTGCGAATGTAATTAGCAATATTTCAGCTAATTTTGACATTGATTCAAACTTTTACAGCTAGTTTATAGCTCAAAAAACTGGATTTTTTGTGTATTTTTTGAGGACTTACAAAATTGTATGCAAATTTTTGTGGCTCTTTCACTATTCAGAAAAGCCATTCAAAAAAGGTCTAACCCATTTTATTTTAAGAATATTTTCAGCTAAAATATGACATAATTCTGTTAGTCGTTCTAGGCGATCTGTAACATTGAAGTTTTTTACCTCAATTCTGACTTCTCATGCCAATATCAAAAAATACCAATTAACCACTTGGCACCATAATTTACATGTATATAGTACTTTATGCACCCATTATACTCGCAAAATTTGGTTAGTATATGTCACAGCAGCCAAGCCTTGCTATAAATTGCTTGACTGTATGCAAAATATTTTTACCACAGTGACTAAATAACGAAATACGAGAAAAATGCAAAAATTTGAGCTGATAAGCTTCACCAAACTAGTTAGCGCGCACACTATGAGTAACATCGACTGTTGAAAAATTGTAAGTTTGTAAAAAATAAGTGGATTAATAATATGCAAAAGACCGCTTGTAAATTGATTTAGTAATTGCTACAAAATAGAACTTTGAAAAAAGCTGCGAAAACGTAACTACCACCTTAAGTGACTTCGACTCCTCTTTAATTTTACCGAACTTCAAATTTGAGTTCGAGCAGAATATTTATTACTGCACGGTTTGTAAAGTTTAACTATTTTGGTATAATACGGAAGAGTATGACACTCTTCCCTATTCTAGCTAATGGGCCAGAACGACGGCCAAAATAACCCTTTTACGCCTTGATTTCAGTAGGGGATACCCTCTCGTTTCAGCACACTACCGGCACAAAATCGGTGGTGTCTTGATTTCAGAGAGGTACCCCCCCCCCCCTCGTTTCAGCACACCACCAGCTCACCACAGAGTTCATGCTCGTGGTCTGCTGAAACGAGAAGAAGGTACCCCCTTAAATCAAGACCCTTCCCTGATTTAAGGGGGCTTCACCCCCTGGAATCAAGACATGTCTTGACTTAAGAAGGGGGAGTGCCCCCCCCCCCCTGAAATCAAGACGTAAAAGGGCTATTTCGGCCGGAGCATCATTCCGGCCGATTAGCTAGAATAGGGAAGAGTGTCATACTCTTCCTTATTATGTACTCTTGGTATGACTCGTGTTTATGTATACAGTTTACTAACTGATGTTAGAAACTTTTAGATTTAGCAATTGTTCTAGGCAAACAAATTTTTTGCGTTACGGTGCACTGTCCAACAATAGTGTTCTTGGTAATCAAATAATTTTCGTTAATACTGCTAGACGCTTTTGTGTTAGTGTTTTACAACAAAAGCGTTTTTAGCGCAAAAAAAGTGTTATAGGACAAATTAATGAAAAATGCTAAACCGGAAGTGGGTATGGTGTATAAAGCCGGGTTGAATTAAAATCACTTGTTAAATTTGCCTAGGGGGTATCTGTTATGTAAACGTGTTCAAGTGATGGCTTTTTTACGAGAAGCCACAAAAGCATAAATCCGTTAGTGGTTTGTATAATTGTCAAAATGTCAAAACTGGTGTAGTAGTAAAGTGTAGGAGTTAACAAAGTTGTACACAATTGAAATTGTGCCACTGGAAAAGTCGGATCGTGTTAAATTATGCAGTCTTTACTGGCCTGGCTTTCTTTTGTCTTACTTTTGTGCAATGTGCACGTTCCAATTCTTGATGGAAATCCCGGTTCGAGGTTCGAGACTATAACGGCAGTAAATATGTCAAAAAAGCTAGCCACAACCATTGCGACACAAAAATCTATTTATCGACGTTAGTTTAATGATGTCTGTACGGGCATTGCTTATTTGTAATGACGTTAAAATTACACTATTTTGATAACTAAGTACATTCCAAAAGTTTATAGTTCGACAACTTTATACAACGCTTGACAGATAACCAACCACCTATGGGTCTAACAGGCCTACCAACCCATTATTTTAAAAATGGTTTCAATTTATACACAACATCTTAAACCCAAATTAAAAAAGAAGCAAATAAATTTAGTTTGGTTTGACACGATTGTTTTTTAAATTGATCTTTGATACATATATCAAAATTAAATTATCATTAAAATAACTGGTTTTACTGTGCCGGACGGTGGAAAGTTATACTTTCTGGTTTTGCTTTTCTTTCGCTCAAAAATAGATGGTGCAGGGTTTATTTTTAGACTAAAATACAAACCTGGGAAAAATAACAAAAGTATTGTACAGACAAGTTCTTTCAAGCTAGCCTATTAGCAAAATCTTCAGAAGTATATAAACCATGCGTTTTCAAGTTAACTTACCATATCAGTTAAAACCTGTTGTGAAGCTAAAAATTTTCTCGCATATTTTTTTAAGCAATTTTAAGACCTTGGCAGATTATATATAGGTTTACAAAAAAATAAGCATGGTTGCGATACACCTAACCTAGTATTGTGTTTTGTGATAAACAATTAATACATAGAATTGCCATTTGTTGGTCATACTCTAAATTATGAGTTTCAATTTATGAAAACGAGTAATTGCATATTACAATGACCGCCGGACTCATAATTTTCCCATATTCAAAGGTTTAAAATGATGAAGGTCAACGAATTTGATAAAATCGACGAAAAATATCAAAACAATTAGTTAATGGCAAAAATCGCTCTTTGGTTTTTACTGAAAAGTAGTTGCAAGTCAATATTTATTCGTACGTTCGTTTCTGTAAATACACCACAAATCGATTCCGAAAACAATGTGCAGCCCGTACATATCTCTGGATGACGAACTAAACAAATGCACACGAAAAAAACTGGCCAATACCGCCGGAGTTTGTGATACTTATCTTCGGCAAACCGCAACACTGACATTTGAAAGCCAAGCAAGACAGTGCATTCTTACAAAATCAAAATTAAAAACCTGTTGCGCCGCGGCACAACAGGAAAAAGGCTCCGTTCGTAATGACTAACTTCATCGTTCCTACGTTACTCCGAATTGCGCGGTTAATGCGACTGTTAATGCGTTTTGAAGTTGAAAGTTGAAATGATGAGGGTGAAGGTTGTAGCAGCACATTTGTATGCACAATCCGATGGAAAGCTCTGAGTACAAGTATAGTGCGCGCAGCGCATGCATGTTGCACTAGTGTTGATAGACACTATAACCTATACTAAAACTAGTTTTATGTGGACCGAAACTAAATTTAATTGCCATACTATAACTATAACTAAAACTAAACTAATTCTAGGCCGCTATATTATAACTGTAACAAAACTTAGGCTTATTTTACTTAGCTATTGTCGTGAGCTACATACCTTCAAAACATCTGGGGGGGGGGGGGGAACGGACCTGTCGGTCGGTTTGGGGGAGCACCCCCCCCCCCACGCTCATTATGGAGATACTTAATTACATGTTGCCTTAAAACAACAAAACAAAAAAAAAAAAAAAACAAAACCGGGCGAAAAGCCAACAAACCAAACAAAACAAACACAGCCCACAAACACAAAACAAACAGAGGGGGCCAAAAAACAAACAAACAAAACAACACACACAGCAACAAAAAAAAAGCCAAAAAAAAAAAAAAAAAAAGGCAAAACGACACCCCAAAGAAAAAACCGTTTAGTTTTAGTTCTAGTTATAGTATAGGCTTTTCGCCGGAGTTTTAGTTTTATTTATAGTATAGTTTTTGTATGGAGTTTTAGTCTAACGCATTTTGACGGCGAGCGTGTTTTTCTGATAGTAGTATTGTATCCTAGTCACCTCCATACATGGGCGTGGGGGGGATTGGGGGGGATTGCTCCCCCTTGCTCTGACTCCCCCACCTCCACTCCACTCCACTCCCCCGACAGGTCCGTTCCCCCCCCAGATGTTTTGAAGGTATGTAGCTCACGGGAGCAAAAGTTAAGTAGCTAAGTAACTAAGCCTTAAGTTTTGTTACAGTTATAATATAGCGGCCTGGAATTAGTTTAGTTTTAGTTATAGTTATAGTATGGCCAATTTGATTTAGTTTCAGTACCACATACTAAAACTAGTTTTAGTATAGGTTATAGTGTACTAAAACAACACTAGTGCAAAGCATGCATGCGCTGCGCGCACTCGTGCTTTGTACTCAGAGCTTTCCATCGGATTGTGCATACAAACAAATCTCTGAATACACTTGCTGCCTTGCTACAACCCTTACAAGTCCGCACCCCAAACTTCTCATCATTTTCAACTTTCAACTTCAAAACGCATTAACAGTCGCATTAACAGTCACATTCGGAGTAACGTTTGTCACGGCCCCAGAACAATGAAGTTAGTCGTATACCGACAGAAGGAGCCTTTTTCCTGTTGTGCCACAGCACAACAGGTTTTTAATTTTGATTTTGTAAGAATGCACTGTCTTGCTTGGCTTTCGAATGTCAGTGCGCGTGTTCAGTTCACTCTTTGCCGAAGATACGCGTCTGCAGCAAACTTTTCCAGCAGTATTGGCCAGCACAGTTTTCGTGTGCATTTGTTTAGCTCATGTATTAGTGCAAGACAGCTGCTGCCACATTACTACGGGCTGCACATTGTTTTGGGATCGATTTGTAATGTCTACAGAAACGAACGTACGAACAAATATTGACTTGCAATGTTTCACTGTACAAACCAAAGCAATTTTTGCCATTAACTAATTGTTTTGGCTTTGATACAAATTTCGTCGATTTTATCAAATTCATTTAAATTTCATCATTTTGATTTAAAAATCTTTGAATACAGTGTGGGAAATTATGCAGTCCTAAACCTCACGGTAATGTAATATGCGTTCGGTCACTCCGTTTTCATAAATTGAAACTCATGATTTAGAGTCTGACCAACAAATGGCAATTTATGTATTAATTGTTTATCACAAAACACAATCCTATTAACAGGTTAGGTGTATCGCAACCATGCTTATTTTTTTGTAAACCTTATATATCAATCTGCCAAGGTCTTTAAAATTGCTTCAATAAAAAAGATATTGTTAATGCGAGAAATTTTTAGCTTACACAACAGGTTTTAACTGACCTGTGGTCAGTTAACTTGAAAACGCATGGTTTATATATACTTACTGAAGATTTTGCCGCAGTATGGGCTAGCTTGAAAGAACTTCGTCTGTACAGTGCTTTGTGTTATTTTCACCAGGTTTGTATTTTAGTCTAAAAATAAAACCACTGCACCATACTATTTTTTGAGCGATATCAAAAGCAAAATTAAAGCCCAGAACATATAAAGTTTCACAACCGGTCGGCCGGCGTGTAGAAACCAGCAAATTTATTTTAATGATAATTTAATTTTGATATATGTATCAAAGATCAAGATTAAAAACAGATCAGTTGTCAAACCAAACTAAATTTATTTGCTTCTTTTTTAATTTGGGTTTAAGATGTTGTGTATAAATTGAAACCATTTTTAAAATAATGGGTTGGTAGGCCTGTTAGACCCATAGGTGGTTGGTTATCTGTCAAGCGTTGTATAAAGTTGTCGAACTATAAACTTTTGGAATGTACTTAGTTATCAAAATAGTGTAATTTTAACGTCATTACAAATAAGCAATGCCCGTACAGACATCATTAAACTAACGTCGATAAATAGATTTTTGTGTCGCAATGGTTGTGGCTAGCTTTTTTGACATATTTACTGCCGTTATAGTCTCGAACCTCGAACCGGGATTTCCATCAAGAATTGGAACGTGCACATTGCACAAAAGTAAGACAAAAGAAAGCCAGGCCAGTAAAGACTGCATAATTTAACACGATCCGACTTTTCCAGTGGCACAATTTCAATTGTGTACAACTTTGTTAACTCCTACACTTTACTACTACACCAGTTTTGACATTTTGACAATTATACAAACCACTAACGGATTTATGCTTTTGTGGCTTCTCGTAAAAAAGCCATCACTTGAACACGTTTACATAACAGATACCCCCTAGGCAAATTTAACAAGTGATTTTAATTCAACCCGGCTTTATACACCATACCCACTTCCGGTTTAGCATTTTTCATTAATTTGTCCTATAACACTTTTTTTTGCGCTAAAAACGCTTTTGTTGTAAAACACTAACACAAAAGCGTCTAGCAGTATTAACGAATATTATTTGATTACCAAGAACACTATTGTTGGACAGTGCACCGTAACGCAAAAAATTTGTTTGCCTAGAACAATTGCTAAATCTAAAAGTTTCTAACATCAGTTAGTAAACTGTATACATAAACACGAGTCATACCAAGAGTACATAATAAAGGAAGAGTATGACACTCTTCCCTATTCTAGCTAATCGGCCGGAACGATGCTCCGGCCGAAACAGCCCTTTTACGTCTTGATTTCAGGGGGGAGGGGGGCACTCCCCCTTCTTAAGTCAAGACATGTCTTGATTCCAGGGGTGAAGCCCCCTTAAATCAGGGAAGGGTCTTGATTTAAGGGGGTACCTTCTTCTCGTTTCAGCAGACCACGAGCATGAACTCTGTGGTGAGCTGGTGGTGTGCTGAAACGAGGGGGGGGGGGGGGTACCTCTCTGAAATCAAGACACCACCGATTTTGTGCCGGTAGTGTGCTGAAACGAGAGGGTATCCCCTACTGAAATCAAGGCGTAAAAGGGTTATTTTGGCCGTCGTTCTGGCCCATTAGCTAGAATAAGGAAGAGTGTCATACTCTTCCGTATTATACCAAAATAGTTAAACTTTACAAACCGTGCAGTAATAAATATTCTACTCGAACTCAAATTTGAAGTTCGGTAAAATTAAAGAGGAGTCGAAGTCACTTAAGGTGGTAGTTACGTTTTCGCAGCTTTTTTCAAAGTTCTATTTTGTAGCAATTACTAAATCAATTTACAAGCATTCTTTTGCATATTATTAATCCACTTATTTTTTACAAAATAACAATTTTTCAACAGTCGATGTTACTCATAGTGTGCGCGCTAACTATTTTGGTGAAGCTCATCAGCTCAATTTTATGCATTTTTTCTCGTATTTCGTTATTTCGTCACTGTGGTAAAAATATTTTGCATACAGTCAAGCAATTTATACCAAAGGCACGTTGATGTGTTATTAAAGTGCTGGTATGCTTAAGTAAACGTAATAATTTAGCATATTTTTACAAAGAGTAAAAGTTCGCCTCAAATTTTGCTAAAAAGTGAAGAAACGGCAGTTTTTATGACTTTGGTAGGCTGTCAATTAACAAAATGAAAGTGAACACTTCGCTCAACTGGGAAAGGATATGGGCAAATTTTATCGGCTAATTGCTAATATGTCCTTTTTGCATATTCTTATGAACTGGAACAGGGTATTTGTTACTTCAACTGAAATCACTCATTGTGCTAAGAAATTGGACCGATTATCTGAAATTTTCTTTAATTCAATTAAAATAGGGCCTAATTCGGGCCATTTAATATTACATTAAGCACAGTTTTGCCGTACCCGTTGAAAAAATGGCGGACAAAATATTAAAAAATGACGTTTCAGGAAACTGAAGAAAATTTCAATTTTTGAAGGGGTTTATTAACACTGCCAATGCTCTTGGCTGCTGTGACATATACTAACCAAACTTTGCAAGATATAATGGATGCATCAAGGGGCCATGTAGATGTAAATTATGGTGCCTAGTGGTTATTGGTATTTTGTGATATTGGCATGAGAAGTTAGAATTGAGGTAAAAAACTTCAAAGTTACAGATCGCCTACAACGACTAACCGAAATACGTCATTTTTTAGCTGAAAATATTCTTAAAATAAAATGGGTTAGACCTTTTTTGAATGGCTTTTCTGAGTAGTGTAAAAGCTACAAAAATTTGCATACAATTTTGTAAGTCCTCAAAAAATACATAAAAAATACAGTTTTTGAGCTATAAGCTTCACCAAACTAGTTAGCGCGCACACTATGAGTAACATCGACTGTTGAAAAATTAAATTTTGTAAAAAATAAGTGGATTAATAATATGCAAAAGACCGCTTGTAAATTGATTTAGTAATTGCTACAAAATAGAACTTTGAAAAAAGCTGCGAAAACGTAACTACCACCTCAAGTGACTTCGATTCTTAATTTTACCGAACTTCAAATTTGAGTTTGAGCAATATTTATTACTGTGATTTTAAAGTTTAACTATTTTGGTATAATACGGAAGAGTATGACACTTTGGATTCTAGCTAATGGGCCAGAACGACGGCCAAAATAACCCTTTTACGCCTTGATTTCAGTAGGGGATACCCTCTCGTTTCAGCACACTACCAGCACAAAGGCGGCGTCTCTATTTCAGAGAGGTACCCCCCCCCCCCCGTTTCAGCACACCACCAGCTCACCACAGAGTTCATGCTCGTGGTCTGCTTGAAACGAGAAGAAGGTACCCCCTTAAATCAAGACCCTTCCCTGATTTAAGGGGGCTTCACCCCCTGGAATCAAGACATGTCTTGACTTAAGAAAGGGGAGTGCCCCCCTTCCTAGTCTAGACGTAAAAGGGCTACTTTTTGCTGGAGCATCGTTCCGGCCGATTAGCTAGAATAGGGAAGAGTGTCATACTCTTCCTTATTATGTACTCTTGGTATGACTCGTGTTTATGTATAAAGTTTACTAACTGGTGTTAGAAACTTTTAGATTTAGCAATTGTTCTAGGCAAAAAAAATTTTTTGCGTTACGGTGCACTGTCCAACAATAGTGTTCTTGGTAATCAAATAATTTTCGTAAATACTGCTAGACGTTTTTGTGTTAGTGTTTTACGACAAAAGCGTTTTTAGCGCAAAAAAGTGTTTTAGGACAAATTAATGAAAAATGCTAAACCGGAAGTGGGTATGGTGTACAAAGCCGGGTTGAATTAAAATCATTTGTTAAATCTAGAGGGAATCTGTTATGTAAACGTGTTCAAGTGATGGCTTTTTTACGAGAAGCCACAAAAGCATAAATCCGTTAGTGGTTTGTATAATTGTCAAAATGTCAAAACTTGTGTAGTAGTAAAGTGTATGTAGGAGTTAAAAAGGAGATTCTGGACAATCCACCGTGTCCGTCTCTAGGCTCCGAAGCCATTGTTGAACTATTGCTAAGCTGCTCATGGTAGGTCTCGATTCGCATTGCCATTGATAGCGCATCCTTCGCCGTCAATGGGTTTGCAACTAGCAGTTTCTCTCTCCACCTGACTCATAAAATGCCGCTTCAAGATGTTAAGGTGTTCCTTAGCTGATCCCACCGGATAGGCCTTGGGAATCATGCTCTCTAGCGCTAGGTATAAATCTAGTGAACTTTTTCCTTCTTTCTGCAGCCTAGCCGACAGCTTCCTCCAGTATGTGTCTGCTTCTCCTTCAAGGATAAACTCAGACTCATACTTCTGCCTAAGTTGTGTCAGGGTGTATGAAACACCCATTTCAGTCTGCTCCTCCCGTAACCTATTTCAAAAAGTGGCACCTCTACCCTTCATCAGCTCAGGCAGAATCTGCCTTTGCATACCCTCCGCCCAGCCATTCGCCTCTGAGACGCGTTTGAATTCGTCAAACCAGTCCCGAATATCCTCCTGTCCGTCGAACGGGCGAGGTTTCAACTGGAATCCTATTGTCTGAGGAATTGGGGAAGTGAAAAGGGGGTCAGTCGATTTCTCGACATGCTTTAGGGTGTCATCTGCAGTGTCAGGGGGCGCACCCGCAGCCATAGCACTGCTTCCGACTCGGACCTAAACTCAACACCCCTCACTTACAAAATCCCCAAGTCCTCCAAAAAGGCGAATGGCCGGTGGGTTGAGACTTACCAGTTACCGCTGCCACCAAATGTAGCGGAAAGAGTGCTGAAAAAGGCGAGGCAGGCAAAAGGGCAAGGGTTTAATAAAAAGACAGGGGGGCAGAAGGCAGACAAAGCAGAAGCAGATAAAACAGTAGACTGATTATCCATGCACAGTGCGCGTTTATATAGTCTTTAGAACCGTATGCAAATTAGATAGAGTAATATGCAAATGAGCTCAACATGCATGAAAGTTGTACAGCATGACTCATCGCTAAGCCAACTTTCATGCCTGTATACGTACAGCGGTACGTATTCACATTACAGTGTATAAAGCCGGGTTGAATTAAAATCAGTTGTTAAATTTGCCTAGGGGGAATCTGTTATGTAAACGTGTTCAAGTGATGGCTTTTTTACGAGAAGCCGCAAAAGCATAAATCCGTTAGTGGTTTGTATAATTGTCAAAATGTCAAAACTTGTGTAGTAGTAAAGTGTAGGAGTTAAAAATGTTGTAAACAATTGAAATGGTGCCACTGGAAAAGTCGGATCGTGTTAAATTATGCAGTGTTTACTGGCCTGGTTTTCTTTTGTCTTACTTTTGTGCAATGTGCACGTTCCAATTCTTGATGGAAATCCCGGTTCGAGGTTCGAGACTATAACGGCAGTAAATATGTCAAAAAAGCTAGCCACAACCATTGCGACACAAAAATCTATTTATCGACGTTAGTTTAATGATGTCTGTACGGGCATTGCTTATTTGTAATGACGTTAAAATTACACTATTTTGATAACTAAGTACATTCCAAAAGTTTATAGTTCGACAACTTTATACAACGCTTGACAGATAACCACCTATGGGTCTAACAGGCCTACCAACCCATTATTTTAAAAATGGTTTCAATTTATACACAACATCTTAAACCCAAATTAAAAAACAAGCAAATAAATTTAGTTTGGTTTGACAACTGATCTGTTTTTAATCTTGATCTTTGATACATATATCAAAATTAAAATATCATTAAAATAAATTTGCTGGTTTCTACCCGCCGGCCGACCGGTTGTGAAACTTTATATGTTCTGGGCTTTAATTTTGCTTTTGATATCGCTCAAAAAATAGTATGGTGCAGTGATTTCATTTTTAGACTAAAATTTTAGACTTTTTAGACTAAAACCTGGTGAAAATAACACAAAGCACTGTACAGACGAAGTTCTTTCAAGCAAGCCCATACTGCGGAAAAATCTTCAGTAAGTATAAACCATGCGTTTTTAAGTTAACTGACCACAGGTCAGTTAAAACCTGTTGTGTAGCTAAAAATTTCTCGCATTAACAATATCTTTTTTATTGAAGCAATTTTAAAGACCTTTGCAGATTGATATATTAGGTTTACAAAAAAATAAGCATGGTTGCGATACACCTAACCTGTTAATAGGATTGTGTTTTGTGATAAACAATTAATACATAAATTGCCATTTGTTGGTATGACTCTAAATCATGAGTTTCAATTTATGAAAACGGAGTGACCGAACGCATATTACATTACCGTGTGGTTTAGGACTGCATAATTTACCACACTGTATTCAAAGAGTTTTGAATCAAAATGATGAAATTTAAATGAATTTAATAAAATCGACGAAATTTGTATGAAAGCCAAAACAATTAGTTAATGGCAAAAATTGCTTTGGTTTGTACAGTGAAACATTGCAAGTCAATATTTGTTCGTACGTTCGTTTCTGTAGACATTACAAATCGATCCCAAAACAATGTGCAGCCCGTAGTAATGTGGCAGCAGCTGTCTTGCACTAATACATGAGCTAAACAAATGCACACGAAAACTGTGCTGGCCAATACTGCTGGAAAAGTTTGCTGCAGACGCGTATCTTCGGCAAAGAGTGACCTGAACACGCGCACTGACATTCGAAAGCCAAGCAAGACAGTGCATTCTTACAAAATCAAAATTAAAGACCTGGGGGTCGTTTCAGAAACTTCACATAAGTCTTATGGGTCCCATAAAGTCTTACATATCGTTATAGGTGTTTCAGAAGCTTGACATAACTTCTGGATCACCTCATGTTCTGTCATAAATTTATGTTTTCCACCTAAATTTATGGGTAGCCTGATAATTACTACATAAATTTATGTAAAGACTTCAGGCTACTCATAAAATGCTAAATGTGGGTGCCGAGTTTTCTCATAAATTTAGGAGAACGTGAGGGCACCCATAACTCACCTTTGAGCTAAATAATTGGTACAAACCTCAAAAAAGCATAAAAACTGATTCGCTGGGTAGAGCATAAAGTGGCATAAGAAGTATATGAAATTAGAACCAAGCAAGACTACATA
>JASANF010005717.1:0-42490 GCA_030248245.1 Trissonchulus sp. WLG1_4
TTGCACATAATGTAACCGCAACCACAGCAATGACGCATCACAGATGTAAACAAGTAGAAGCTGTGTGCAAAAGCACTAAAGCTCTTTGGGCCTCAGTAAATAGGTCGACCATTTCAAAAACCTGCTGCGCAGCAAAAATTTATTCAAAGGTGTGGCGCCTAATAGAGCACTAGCAGTGACCTGGGCCCGATTTATCGAAGCAAAATGTTCGTCGTTGAAAATTTTGGATTGATGGAAACATTTTCAACGACGAACGTAACACGTAATTAGTCCCTGTCGACATTAAACGGGTTGCCGACGGTAGGGGACCCTCTATTCTACGCAAAGCACCCTCCATTCTAAGCAAAAGATTGTCTATTTTCGGCAAAAACCCAATATTTATGTTCAGGGACCCGAATTACCCACATAGACCCCAAAATCTCAATTTCGAAAATTTAACCCCTTAGGACCCCCTGTAGCCTGTTTCAATATACTCACAGGCCCACGGGCACAAATTTGTGGGCCTGTAACCTGTGGCCACAGGTGCCTGTGAATCCCGTTTCAATAAGCACAACATGCTACCTGACACAGGCCACAGGCACAGGTCACAATTTCACAGGTGACGCACGCACTCTGACCGCATGCTCGGCTTGGCAGCAAACGCACATATCTACATACGCTGCTGAATAACAGATTGCAGTTATATGCGCGTTATATGCATTTCGCTGTGCCTGTGGCCTGTAGCCTGTGCCTGTGAGATATTGAAACAGAGTTCACAGGCTTACAGTCCGACAAATTTTGTGGACCTGTGAGTTTATTTATTGAAACGGGCTACTGGGGGGGGGCTACCCTCAGGGGGTCATAGGGGGACCCAGGGGAGTCCTAGGCAAAAATGGACCTCGGATTCGTGTTCAGGGCCCCAAATTACCCCTAGAGACATCAAAATTTCAATTTCGAAAATTTGACCCCTGAGGACCCCCTTGGGGGGTACCCCTGAGGGGGTCATAGAAGAGTCCAGGGGGTCCTAAATAAAAATGGACCTCGGATTCGTGTTCAGGGCCCCAAATTACCCCTAGAGACATAAAAATCTCAATTACGAAAATTTGACCCCTGAGGACCCTCTGGTGGGGGTACCCTGAGGGGGTCATGGGGGGTCCAGGGGCTTCTAGGTAAAGATGGACCTCATATTCGTGTTCAGGGGCCCAAATTACCCCTAGGGACAAGTTTTTGTCTAATTCCTTGACAAAAAATTCACAAGTTCACAAGGGTCCCCCCTGCATGTTTTTAAAAAACCTCACTTTTTGAGGGTCACGTGACCCGGCCCAAAGAGGGGTCAGGGGGTCACCAAGGTGGGGGCACAAGTAGGGTAGACCGGGGTAATATGGCAAACCGGGGCAATATGGTTAACCAAACTTTGGTCAGCTGCATACTTTTAACCAATGACTGTACAGCGCTAATTTTTTCTAAATTAAGCTCTGATCATGTGACGCAGTTACTGGCTGAATTTCGTCGGGTGACATTTAGTTTAACAAAAATAAGAGTCATTTGTTTATGCGTACTCTTGTTTTGGCCTCATGTGCAGTTTGGATTGGCAAATTTTTGCTAAGGTTTGCTGAGCTGCATAAACTGTTAACGGTAAGATATTGTCTAGATTTTTATATCATTGTAATCCTTATTGTATGGCCTTTCTAATGATACTAAATTTAAAACTTTGCAACCACATTTAGGTTAGTTATTTTCAAGTTTATATTTGTGGGGTAATATGGCAACGAATAGGGTAATATGGCTAGTGCAACCGGGGTATTATGGATTTGTGGGGTAATATGGCATATTGTGTTATTTTACACTGTAGGGGTGCCGTAGAAGTATTTTAGTCATACAATTATGTTTTTTAGTAAATCTAGATGTTTTTAAATTGTTTTTTGTAATTAACGGGGGCAACACATCTGTAAAAATTAAAATTATATTTTCTTAAGTTTGCACATGGGGTACTGAAGTATCCGACGCAGGAGCGTATCACAGACGCACAGAAATGAATCAACGAACGGGTCTCGGTCTGGGGGGGGGGCTTGTCCCAGAATTTCGAAAAGTGGCTTGTCCCGACTTTTTGGGTTCTTGAGCGGACAAAAACGCAAAAATTTCGACTTTTCGCCGAAAAAGGGCAAATTTTCGGCAAAATTTGGCTTTTTTTGGAAAATTTTCCGTTTTTGCTCATTTTTGCAGCATTTTACGGTAATATGGGGCAATTTTTGAGGGTTCGGGCACCAAAATTTCAGCATTAAGGAGGGGAGCTTGTCCCCGTGAGTCAAATCTGAGGGGGGCTTGTCCCGGAATCTCAAATCTGGGGGGGTACACGACCCCACCCGATTGCGAACTCTAATACATATGTATATGGCAAGGCTCAACAAAGTCGGTTCATTATTGCAGATAAAAAGTTGATTGAAATCGACGATCAAAGGCAATCACTCTTGTAGACATGCATAGGCTTCGATTAGATAAAATAACAAGGAATAGTAAGCCTGCAGGGGTCTGGGGGCGGCAGCCTCCAGGAAACATTTTAGCAATTTTTTTATTTTTAGGCCAAATTTGGTGAAGTGGTGACGTATCGGATATTTTTTGCGGCCTGGCAATAGAAATCAAGGTGGGACCCTTGTGTAAAGATTCACTGGGAAAAAATTTTGGGGGGAATTCCCTCCATCCCCCGACCTGGGTACGCCCTTGTCAAGCAGGTATCGTATCAGAAATTTTTTAGGCCGGACGTTTACAACCGCAAGATACTAAACCCCAAGTTGCAGGGGTATGGGGGCGGGAGCGCACATAAAAAAATTTTCAAATTTTTTGACCGAATTTGGTCAACTGGAGACGTATCAGAAAAATTAAAACAAGAGATGATAACGTCACATGAGACAGTGTGTTGCACAAGTAAACGTAGCATAATGTACTAAGTGTATACATGCATAGGCTTTGACAAAAAATAATAACAACAAAGAATAGTAAGCGTGAGTCGCAGGGGTCTGGGAGCCGCAGACCCCAGAAAAAAATTGGGGGAAATTTTGGATTTTTCGGCCAAATTTGATCAATTGGAGACGTATCAGAGATTTTTTAGGACGGGCGATAAAAATCAAAGGGCGGACCCTTGTTGGCAATTTCTTCAGGGTCGACCGAAAGGTTGTGTAATGTTAGGTGTTTTCAGGGCGTAGCCAGGGGGTGTCGCGACCTCCGTGACCCCTCTCCGCTGACTACGCCCCTGAAAACCCCTAAAATTACACAACCGTCAGGCCGCTGATTGTCCAAAAACTAAAAAATTTGCAAATTTTACAAACTGTTTGAAATTTCCGAACCGTAAGTTTACTGAAAGTGTTGATTTTTGTACTACAAACCAATACAAATACAACAAAACTATGCTGTAAATGCATTCAGAAAGATTAAAGTAAGAACACTAAACCAAAACGTTGCAAGGATGTGAGACGGCAGTCTCCAAAAATTTTTTGAGAAATTTTTTTAATTTTTGGCCTAATTTGATGAATTGGAGACGTATCAGAAATATAAACTTAGGTTAACTGTCGGCCACAACATTTAGTTTTCCCAGAGAATTGAAAATTGCTATCGGTTCCAAAATTGCATCGGTTCCGGTTCCAGTTCCGGTTCCGGTTCTACTAACACCTTCGGTTCCGGTTCCGGTTCCGGTTCCGGTTCTAATCGGTTCCAGTGGAACCGATCCGAACACTAACTCAGTCATTATTTGTCCTGTCGCTGGTCCTCGCTCAATATGGCCCAAAAAATTATCTTTAAATTTCGACAGTTTGAACAAAGTTTTTTTGTTAATATAATGCTTGTTTATGTCGAAAAAAGTTCCGTGCTTTGCTTTTTATAAACATAAGATGCAATAAAATACCTTTGTGTGCTGTCTTAGTCAAGAAATATTCATACCATCGACTTTTTCGAAGTTTCACAGCTCACAAGTGCACTAGCCATATTACCCCACTTTTTGCCATATTACCCTACTACGTTAGCCATATTACCCTATTTTTCGTGATTTTGAGTGAGCATCTTTGTAAGTCAATTTTTCCTCATAGAAACAAGCTAGAAACTTGAAATTTGGCAGACGTATTGGCGAAATGTGGTACTTTATATGGTGCAAAATAGGGTTTTATAAATTACCGGTGGGTCGACTTATAGCATCAAGTAGGGTAATATGGCTAAATGCACCCAAAAATGTGTTCATATTGCCCCGGTCTACCCTACTTGTGGGGGGGACCCCACCATCAAAGTTTGGAACCAATCCGACCAGGGGTGGCTGAGAAAAATTATTATTCTTTCAGGTGGTATCTATTGGTGTTGTTGAAAAATACAAAAAAATTAACAAGTAGGCCCCTAAAAGGGGCAAATTCCGACATAGTGGCGCGAAATTAAAAATACTACCACACAGATTACATAAATTATCATTTGCATATCCCATGCTGGAACAGGATCCTGGATTTTTAGCAGGTATTTAAGTAACTTATAATTTGTTATAGTTCGGTCCGCGTATCCCCGCCGGCCGCCACCGTTTCAGTCGATGTTGATTTTGTTTGTTAACCTAAATAGGGTTGCTGTTCGAGCCTAAACTATTTCAGTTTGTTGGCCAAAGTAGTGTTACTGTATGAGGCAAAACTGTCTCAGTTTGCTGACCAAAGTACGGTTATTGTTTGAGCTAAAACTGTCTCAGTGTGTTGACCATAGCCAAAGCTATCTCAGTGTATTGACCAAAGTCGTATTACTGTCAAAGTCGAAGCAATCTCAGTTTGTTGACCAAAGTAGCCAAAGCTATCTAGTTTGTTGACCAAAGTAGCCTAAGCTATCTCAGTGTGTTGACCAAAGTAGTGTTACTGTCTAAACCAAAGTTATCTCAGTTTGTTGACCAAAGTAGCCAAAGCTATCTCAGTGTGTTGACCAAAGTAGTGTTACTGTCAAAGTCAAAGATATCTCAGTTTGTTGACCAAAGTAGCCTAAGCCATCTCAGTGTGTTGACCAAAGTAGTGTTACTGTCAAAGTCATATTTGGGCAGACTACAACCATGAGTACATAATGGGGACTAATTATATACTCTTGCTACAACGTAGGTTGAAAAGGACGAGTCGCGGCCCCAGGTACGAGTTGTATTGGCTGAGGATGCGAGTTTAGTTGGTAGTTGCTGTTGTCTGAAATATGGCTTTTGCCCATTGTTGCCTATTGCTTTGCTTAAAGCCTAGTATTAGCATAAGAGGGCAGTTTGCTGAACGGACGCACAAGCTTCAATTGTCCGCTCGTGCTCATCTTCAATTTGTTTGCCCGCTTTTGCCTGGGCTCTGGGCGCCGGCTTTGCCCTCTGTTGGCTGAAGTCTTGGTTTGTCCGCTGTTGCTTGTTGTCTGGAACCTGGCTTGTAAACAGTCGTTTAGGTTTTTGGCTGGGTTATTGTTCTCTGAACTGTAACTGTCTTCAGCGGGCTGTCATTATCGTCAAGTCATGTACTCAATAAATTATAAAACAGTTCCTGATAAATTATGATCAACCTCACTCAACTACGTTAAGTTGTAACTTGTGACTAATAAGTAATTACGTTTTATCTGTCTAAGCCAAACTTTTGACTGCAAAGTTAGTACATACATACGCTGTGCTAAAAAGGGTAATTTTGTTCTCGCCCATCGATTTTATGCCATCGGTGCATTGTGTTCACATTGATGGTCATTTATATTATCGTGCTGGTGATTCGCCATTACATAAGGCTTCAATATTCCCTCGAAATTAGATCAGTTTCTACCGTTATTCTTTCATAGTTTCGCTGGCTGAACGGGCATAAGTGTTAATGTGTTATAAATCCACCGTATGGAACTGTTTGAGCCAAAGCGCGTACGTTCTCCTAGCGTTTGACCAAAGCTGATGTCTATGATCCGGCGGGGGTGACTTACGTCACCCGTATCACCCTTCAGAGGGCAAAATTGGAAGTGCTACTGACGGATCTTGGTAACGAACGCGTGTAAGCGAAATCGAAATAGCACTTTTTGTGCTATAGCGCTTTTTTTATGCGCTATATGCGCTATATGCGCTATGGAATGCTATATGCGCTATATGCGCTATCGAAGGTGCTATATGCGCTATTTGCGCTATATGAGCTATCGAAGGTGCTATATGCGCTATTTGCGCTATAGCGCTTTTTGGTAGTGCTATATGCGCTATTTGCGCTATATGCGCTATCGAAGGTGCTATATGCGCTATTTGCGCTATAGCGCTTTTTGGGAGTGCTATATGCGCTATTTGCGCTATCGAAGGTGCTATATGTGCTATTTTTTTGGATATGGATGAAACTTCTACAGAAAAATGGCCAGGGGGGATTTGAACCACCCATCGCTAGATTGCTAGCTTAACGCTCTACCAACTGAGCTACGCTGGCCTATTCGTGTTTGTGTTAATTTCCCTTTAAACAGTGATGCTGATCTTGGATAGCGCATATAGCACCTGAGGGTGCTATTTGCGCTATTTAGGCGCTATTTTGTGCTGTTGGCTAACTTATTGAAAAGTTTTGTACTTTTTAGCACGTATACGATCCATCAATAAAGAAAAAGAATTTTAAAAGTATTTTAAAACTTTTGTTTGTGTTCTGGACGTCGATATAAAAAAATAGTGCATAAATAGCGCATATAGCACAACGATAGCGCATCAAAGTGCTATAAGCGCTATTTTTTTCATAGGCTTAAAAAATAGCGCTTATAGCACCTGAGGGTGCTATTTGCGCTATTTAGGCGCTATTTTTTTGCTATTGACTAATTTATTGAAAACTTTTGTATTTTTTAGTAAGTATACGGTCCCTCAATAAATTAGAATAATTTTAAAATTATTTTTAAGTTTTTGTTCGTGTTCTAGTCGACGATATAAAAAATAGCGCATATAGCACAACGATAGCGCATCAAAGTGCTATAAGCGCTATTTTTTCCGTAGGCTTAAAAAATAGCGCTTATTGCACCAGATGGTGCTATTTGCGCTATGTAGGCGCTTGGACGCAGCTTGGACTGATTATTATTATATTATTATGATTATTAACTCATTATTGCTTTAAACTATTTCTCGTTCTTTTCATGCTTAACAAGTAAGTTATATATGTTTTTGGTTATTTCCTTTAATGATCTGTTTTTAGTAGAATATTAATATGCTGGAGAATACTTTATTTACCTAACGTTACGAGTATTTGTTATTTCTAAAATTAAGAATTTGGAATCAGTAAGTATTTCTTGAGTAATAAATCATGTTGGAAGATCGCCTGCAATTTTTACTATTAGAAGCGAAGAATGGAAAGCCCTACAAACCCAACACCGGGGGGTGGGCGCTTACTGAATCTTTGTACCCTGCTAGGGTTTCATTTTGCGTAACCAATAAGACGAAGAATGGAAAGTCATGTTGGGTAATTGCCTACAACTTTGACTAATAGGAACGAGGGATGGAAAGCCCTACAAACCTAACCCGGGGGGGGGGTGGGCGCCTACTGAATCTTTTTACTCTTCTAGGGTTTCATTTTGCGTAACCAATAGGACGAAGAATGGAAATTCATGTTGGGTAATTGCCTACAACTTTGACTAATAGGAGCGAGGGATGGAAAGCCCTACAAACCCAAATCCGGGGGCCCCCCCAACCAACAAAAAACAAACACAACACAAAAGCATATAAAGCCCTAAATCAACCAAGACCCCCACCTACCCCTACCCCCCTCCCCTTCCCTACCCCCCCCCCTTTAAAAAGTAAAAAATTTTTTAATTAAATAGCCGATAGCACAAAATAGCGCCTAAATAGCGCAAATAGCACCCTGAGGAGCTACATATAAGCGCTATTTTTCAAGCCTATGAAAAAATAGCGCTTATAGCACTTTGATGCGCTATCGTTTTGCTATATGCGCTATTTTTTAATTATCGTCTATGAAAACACAAACTAAAAGTTTAAAAGAATTTTAAACTTCTTAATTCTAATTGAGAGATCTTATACGTACTAAAAAGTACAAAAGTTTTCATTAAAATAGCCGATAGCACAAAATAGCGCCTAAATAGCGCAAATAGCACCCTCAGGTGCTATAAGCGCTATCGAATAAAATAAAAATATTATCCAAGTAAAAATAGCGCCTCCGGAAAAAAATAGCACCTGCCATGCGCTATTATAGCGCTGTGCTATTATAGCACTTTGATATTTTTTGGATTTTTGAAATGTGCTATAATTTGCCAAAAAAGCGCTATTTTTCAAGCCTACGAAAAAAATAGCGCTTATAGCACTTTGATGCGCTATCGTTTTGCTATATGCGCTATTTTTTAATATCGTCTATCAAAACGTAAACTAAAAGTTTAAAAGAAATTTAAACTTCTTAATTTTAATTGAGACATCTTATACGTACTAAAAAGTACAAAATTTTTTAATTAAATAGCCGATAGCACAAAATAGCGCCTAAATAGCGCAAATAGCACCCTCAGGTGCTATAAGCGCTATTTTTTTAAGCCTATGAAAAAAATAGCGCTTATAGCACTTTGATGCGCTATCGTTTTGCTATATGCGCTATTTTTTAATATCGTCTATGAAAACACAAACTAAAAGTTTAATAGAATTTTAAACTTCTTAATTCTAATTGAGAGATCTTATACGTACTAAAAAGTACAAAAGTTTTCATTAAAATAGCCGATAGCACAAAATAGCGCCTAAATAGCGCTAGTGCTATAAGCGCTATCGAATAAAATAAAAATATTATCCAAGTAAAAATAGCGCCTCTGGAAAAAAATAGCACCTGCCATGCGCTATTATAGCGCTGTGCTATTATAGCACTTTGATATTTTTCGGATTTTGAAATGTGCTATAATTTGCCAAAAAAGCGCTATTTTTCGAAGCGCTATAGCCGCTATTTTAGGTGCTATATGCGCTGTATAGCGCATATAGCGCTTATAGCATTTCGATAGCGGAGGGAGGCGGGGGGGAGGGGGTGGGGAGGGGGGGATGGTACCTATCGTAGCGGGTATAGCGCAAATAGCGGGGGGGGTGGGGGGGGGGTGGCGTTTTTTAGCTTGAAACTATAATAGCGCAAATAGCGCAAATAGCGCCTAGGGGTGGGGGGGTAAAATCTCGTGCTCGGGCACGCTTACACGCGACATTTACCCGTATCTTATACGATTGGCTACCTGAAAACCTACATCTACGGAACTAAAACCAATTGTCCTGAAAAGGACATTTGGGGTAGTAGTTGTACACAATCTTCGATTGTGATTTATACTTCTGCCTTCGTTATCGCAACTATCTCCGAAGGACAGTTCCTGTCGTCTTCTTGCGTTCGTTTCTGTGTCCTCCTCTTGTCGAGTGCATACAGTAACTTCTTGCGACAACGCTATTTTTATTTTATCACATTTGTTCGTGTCCGTAAGGAATTTGCCAATCAGACGCCAATCAACGAAAACTTTGGTATCGGGATAATAAAAAAGCTTTTTTTGATACATTAATTTGAAATCCAAGCCAAAATTTGAAATCCCTGACCTTCTGTCCAATGATAATGTTATAACTGATAGCTATGAAAAGTGTAAATTGTTTAATGATTATTTTTGTCTGTTTTTACTCATGAGAATGGTCGGGTTCCATGCCTTTCCGTTACTGTTACATAAGAGTAAAAACGGCACTATCTTAACTAGTGAAACCTGTCGGCTTTATGTTTCACAGAATCGGTTACTTCACGAGGATGCCTTAGGTATCCGAGTGAAGCGAGCCGGTGGCCATGTGGCTAGACGTGACAGTCCTGCCACAAAGTTGCCCCTGTGACGCAAGCTCCGTCTGTGGTGACGGATCAAAACCCAGCCAGTGACTGGACTACTGAAATTTCATGCAGCAAAGGGTTAACGTTTTACAAAAACCGTAATATTCAGTTTTCAAACGAATTGCATGTCTCCCATCTTGATATTTTTTCATCCTTGCGAAAACTAAAAAGACTATGTGTACTGGTCCAGATCAAATTCCGTATATGTTTTACTCTATTTTTGCCGTTGAATTGTCGTTTCCTATATGCTTCATAATGAATTTTATCAACCAAACTGCACAGATACCCCGTGACTGGACAGATGCAAACGTTACTGCTATTTTTAAAAACAAAGCGGCAAAGCAAACCCTGCTAATTATTGGGACATTAGTATCACGTCTGGTCCAGCGCGTCCACTCGATTTTTTTATAAACAGAAGGGTTCTTAAACATTAACAAAAGCTGAACAAAACTAAGCACGTTCTTTGAATCAGTCTTGGTACTTTTACACGAGCGTTTACCTAAACATCATACATGTATGAGGGGGGATGAGGGGGACCCCCAAAAATGAGGAGCCGGGGGGAGAGTTCACTAAATTAAGGCAAATTTTAATAAAAATGACACTTTGTTGGGAAAATTTTACAACGTTTTTCAGAATTTGGGGTATTTTTGGTCGTTTACGGGGGGAGGGTCCCCAAAATTTGGCCGGAGAGGCCCCCCAAAATTTTGACCCCGCTGCATGCATGCTAAACACACGTGACTAGCTTTTCCAGCAACCGATGGCACTGGGCTAAAATTGAATAATACAACGATCGCAATAAAAACACACAAGTATGAACTGAAGTTTAGGTACTCATTTTTTGAAGATTTTGACCGTTTTGCTTGCAAAAATAGAAACTCAAAAAACTTAAATGTCAATGCTTAAATACATCAATATCGGTCAAAATTACAGTGATTAACAAAAGTAGCTTCAAACAAGACTTCAATTTATAAATCACAAAATCAAAAATAACCGTGTTTGTACACGAACAGTCTTTCCTCACATTTTCTTCAATTAGTGCACTAAACAGGCTGTTACATTAATGAAAGTTGTCCCATATTTAATTTAATTTGACTGTCTCTAAATCGGCACAGGTGTCCCTTAATAGGGCATGGGGTGTCTTTTAAATGGCAAAAACACAAAGGTCAAACTGTAAACACAAACTAGCTGCTGGTATTTTTAACAAATTTGAAAAAATCTTGATGCGTGGCGACGCAGCAGAGGTCTTTTCGATTGATACCACATTTATTGCAAATAATCCAACTTTCGCGTCTGGCAAGGGTGATAATAATAAACTTTCATGCCGCAATCAACTGTCTGACCATACATTTTCAATTATTATGACGGAATGGGAAAGCGATGCAGTAACTTTGATTGGAAGTCAGTTATCACATGAAACGTGATGTCAATCGATAGAGCAAAACGTGGGCTATCACGTGGCACTTCAATTTCCAATTAAAATTAAGCCTATAATTTAGGCAATCACGAGAAAGTTCGATTGTTCCTTATTGGGGACTGTCCCTTATTAGGCCGTCTTTCCCTATTTCATAATAAATTTTGTCAACCAAGCTGCACAGATACCCCTTGACTACTGGACAGATGCAAACGTTACTGTTACTTTCAAAAACAAAAGGGCAAAGTCAAACCCTGCTAATTATTGGGACATTAGTATCACGTCTGGTGCAGCGCGTCCACTTGATTTTCTTATAAACAGAAGGGTTCTTGAACATTTTTTAGTAATAACCTCTGGTCCTTCAATGAACATCGCTTTTTACCTGGCAGATTGACTGTGACGAACCTTTTGGATTGTATGAATGCTTGGACTGGAATGATAAATCGAGGGGGTCACGTAGATGTTATATATTTTGATTTTAAGAAAGCTTCACATAATAAATTAGAGTGCAAATTAAAATTGGCTGGAACTGGAGGATCTTTTTTCAAGTTAATAGTTGCTTTTATTACGGTAAGTCGTCAATGGACAAAAATTGAAGATACTTATTCTGACTGGTATGCTGTAACTAGTGGTGTCCCCCAAGGCTCTGTTGTAGGACCAACTTTGTTTCTAGGTCATATATATGATTTGTGTATATCTTCTGACGCATGTGCTGTTTTTTATGCTGATGATGCAAAATTGTACAAAACTTTCAGAAAAGGAGATCTGCCTGATATTTTCGAACAGTGTGCTTCAAGTTGGAGCTTAAGGCGGCGCTCTGAGTAACTTGCAATAAATCAAATTGCAATAGTTTTTCTTTTCTTGCTGATGCAAAATTTTTTGCTCAAGTGCAGCCAAGACAGACACCAGGCACGTCTTCTGTTCCTTCTGTCTTGATTGGTTTGTTTTGTACGTATGTACTCCCTCTACTGGAATATGCGAGTGAAGTTTGGAAATTATCCTTTGTTGGTGACATCGATAGAATAGAATGGTGTCAACGATCCTCGGATTCCTGGTTTCAGTAATTTATCTTATTCTGAAAGATGCAGTGCCTTGAATTTACCAACACTTGCATGTCGCAGACTAGTCAAAGATTTAGTTTTAGTATAAAAAATTTTGCATGGCTCTACACTTTTAAATCCTGACAACTTTTTTACACTGGTTAAAAATTCGAAACTAGAGGACATTCTTGGAAGTTGTATCCTCAGCGTTTTAAAAGTTTGTGGCGAAAACATTTCTTTTCACATAGAGTGGTAATTGCTTAGAACCCTCTGCCAGAACATGTAGTTTGTGCAAAAACATTTTCGATTTTTTCTTAAAAAGTGAAACACCTTTTTTACCAAAATCAAATTCAGTAGAAGATTAACTACTATCGGATCGAAAATATAAACTGTTTCTGCTGTCTGTTGTGTCCTTTTTTTCTATGTGTCGTTTTTTATTACCTGCTTTTCTACAGTTTTGCTGTTGCTTTTAGTAATTATATAGTCATAGAGGTTTTGCTGTTGTGCAGCTTGTGGTTTTGTTTTCAGTTTGGTCTTGCTTGTTGTTTTTTTGCATAGAAATAAACTTTCATGTTCATTTATTTTGCTTTTTTTGTATTTTTTATTTGTTGTTTGCTTTTGTTAGCTGCATCCACGCGTGTTTATTTTGAATAAATTTTTTGTTTGTAACTTTCGTATGTAGCCTTTATAGTCACGTTTACGCGCGTACACATAAAATTCCGCCGCAATTGTAAAATGTTTTGGAATTTGACGTGATTTCAGATCAGTAGCTCTTTTTTGTTCCTTCTAGAGAAGGAACTAATGTTTTGATCCATAGTTGTTGCAGTGCAAAACACTGCTGCACGCACTGGATCGCCTATATGTTTTGTGTGTAAATCCAGCTTGGTGCTCGCTGCTTTATTTTTGTCTGCGTATATGCAAGTACGTAATCAATCAATCAATAATTGATGGTGTGTTGTAATAGTGGACAGTTGTAACAATTTCGCAGCCTCGGAATGTTTCACCAGCAGTATTTAAGTGATCCTGAAAAACACTGTTTATCGCTTCTTAGAGCGGATGAGCTCAGATCAAAGCGTAACATTTGAGCCTAATGGCTAGATGCAGCGGGATGCTTAACATCCTGCAGCATTGTTTTTGTACGTTGTTAAATTAGTTTAGGTCATAGAGTACATAGGATACGCAGTGTAGATAAAAATTAGCCAGGTAGTGATAGTGATAGTTTAGCCCACACTACGTATGGAACAGAGTAGGTAGGTAGAATAATAAAGGTAAGCACCGGGGAAGGAGCCTCGCCCCTTTTGGGGGCTACTTGTTTGTCTGTGTAGAACGTTTTTCCTGCTGCGGCACACCGCAACAGGTCCCTATGATAACCCTAGTACAAAAACACTAGGCTATGTGGTAAAATTAACAATAGCTGTGTGTGCGTGTGTGTCTTTTGTGGTCAATGCTGTGCAGGTCTTATTGTATGTGCGTGTGTGTTGTGTGATATGCAGTAGAAATTGTTATAGGGCACTTTGAATATAACAGTTTTACACACACATGTAAACACGGCAGTCCAATCGTATCAGTAGGTATGCAAATCAGTTTGAAAATTACTTGCTTGCCAGTTTGAAAATACACAAGCATTTATAAAATATTGCCATTGATGATTATATACGTACAACAACATGTTCTATTTCTATTCAAAGCAACGTTTTAGACCAAACCGTCTATCATTGGTGAATTGGTATAGTACCGAGCTGCAAGCCAAAAATGTGTCAATTTAGACTAAGTGTACCGAGCTGCTAGCCATGCATAAAGACCTGCAAGCCGAGGATACCGACCTGCAAGCCATACGTACCGACGTGCAAGCCAGGTGTACCGAGCTGCAAACCTTCTGTTAACTTTCTACATTTCATTACACTGTTATATACAATTACTATTTTATTAACACTTATTATATAAATTAAGTAACATTTGGGGCGTTAAAATTAAATGTTCATAAATCATAACTAAAACAAGTCAGTGCATCGTTTATGAAAATTAGCCAGTTAGATGCTGAACACGATCCAAGTATTGAATAATCTCTGCATCCATAGTAGCCAAATAAGCAGGGTTGGTGGTGTCCAACATGGCATGCTAGCAAAAATTACTAGTTGTTTTCTATGTATAGTTTTGCCAAAAGTAGCGTCACCAAACCCTTGATCCATACTAAAGAACCAACTGCCACAAGTGAAAACAAAGAATGAAGTGAAGACAAGAATTTTTTTTTGACACTAGTGAAATAATTTTACCTCATATTTAGGTTGTACAATATTGAGACGGTAGTCTTTTGACATTCTAGTTGTATTGTTATTGACCGTGCCTTATGAACTTTGCATATACAATATATTTAGTTAAAGTTAAACATAAAATTAAAACTCTGTGCACACGGCTTGCAGCTCGGTACAATTGGCTTGCAGCTCGGTACAATTGGCTTGCAGCTCAGTACAATTGTCTTGCAGCTCGGTACATTTGGCTTGCAGCTCGGTATACTTGGCTTGCAACTCGGTACTGCTTGCAGGTCGGTACTAGTGTTTGTGACCGGCCGGAATTTTTGGCCGGCCGGCCGGCCGCCGGCCGGCCTGATGGTCGCCGGCGGGCTCCGGCCGGCCGGCCGGCCGAAAAAAGCCGGCGCCGGCCGGCCGGCCGGCTAAAAACACCGGCCAGCCAGCCAGATTCAACCGACTGACAAAATTAGGCCGGCATAACAATCCGGCAGGCTAAGTTTATGCCGAAGTGACACTCTGGACTGGTTTTATACAAAAATTCTGCCGTTCCGGCCGGCCGGCCGGCCGGTTTTCACGGGCCGGCCGGCGGCCGGCCGGAGCCGGCCGGCGGCTTTCGCGGCCGGTCACAAACACCAGTCGGTACACAATCGGTGAATCCTAGCAATATTGTCTCCGCAGTAGGTAGCTTTATTTAAAAAAACAAGGGTATATATATTCCAAAAAGGAGATAAGCGTTCACTTTAAAATTTTGCAAACCAATTTATGAATACCGTAAAGAAAGTTATTATGCAAATATGTAAATGCATGAAAAAATGTTAGTACACAATACACTGCATTTACTCAGTTGGAACAAGAGTATAGGTATGATTATGATATGTAGGTATGTCAATCTCCCTACTATTTCTTGTCCTGTCCGAAGCGCAAAATAGCCCTATCTTGTACGGTTTTGAGGGAGGTTGCCCCTTCTGTTCAAGACATAGTATTCAACTAAGGAGGGGGCCCTGGGCGGAGACCTCAGTTTAAGCCACTGCGTTCTATAGAACGGCTCTAGAAAACGCCGTTCTTAGTGTTTTTCAATGAGGAAGCGAGTCTAGGGCACGAAAGCTAAACCTTGACTTTAACTAAAATTTAAAAAGTTTGAGGTCATACTTTAACTTTAACTGCAAAAAAGTTATAGGTCTTACTTTAAATATAACTTTTCTTAAATTATAACACCCTAATTTTAACTTTAACATTAAAGTTATTTAAAAATATAAAAGTCGTTGATTTTGAGCTTACTGTAACTTTAACTTAAATCAACGCCCGAGCCTTACTTTAACTTAAATTGAAGTCTTGGCCTTACTTTAACTTGAACTTTAATGGAAATGGTCTAAGCGTTAGTGTTAGTGTTAGCGCTTAAGTATGTTTAGTATGGTAAAAGTTTAAATTTGCGAAGTAGCTTGAAAAAACCAACACCTGTGATGTAGGTGTGTTTTGATTTCGCAATTTTGCTGAATTTTGATTTTGATTTTTGATGCGTTAACAAAAATTTGGAATTTTGATTTTGATTTTTGATGCAGACTTTTAAATTTATAATTTTGATTTTGATTTTTGATTTTTGATTTCTGCAAAAAACGCCAAGTAAACACAAGCGTTTCAGGCTGACCTAGTCACATACATACCGTAAAGCTTTGATAGTCTGAGGGTTGGCTAGGACGCTAGGTACGCAGACTATACCATATAGGACCTTGAAGTACTAGTTCAATTGGCTGAAGGTAGGAATCGAGGTCTAGAAGTGGACTTAGAAGTGCTTACAGGTGAAAAAATATGCTTTAAGGATACATTTGTTGTCTTGAAAACCGTAAAAACATAGCACAAGCACCTCACAGGGCATTCATTGCGACTAGAAATATGTAAGAACACAATAAGAAAACCGTCCAACAACAATATTTTAGTACCTAGTTTATTCATATTTAGTTAGAACATGACATATGGGCAAATGTAGTGTTTGTGACTGGCCGCAATTTTAGGCCAGCTGCCCTCAGAGTCTTAGGGCCTATTCCTTTACCGGATTAAACGGACTGGACTTATTTTAGTCCTAGGTTTTGGAATGACAAATCGGACTAAATAGACTAAACGAGTTAAAATTAGTCAGCTGCTTAATTTTAGTCAGACCCCATTCCAAAACTGCCACTGAACTAAACGGACTTAACATGCACGCTTAACATTAGCGTGCATAGTTAAGCCCTTTTAGTCCGAATAAAAAGCAGCGCGCTAGAAGTTAAGTCCGTTTAATCCGGAGGTTTTGGAATGGCATTAAGCGTGATTATTAAAACGTTTAGTCCGATTATAATTACCCCTTTAATCCGGTAAAGGAATAGGCCCTTAGTCAACACCGGCCGACCGGCCGGTTAAAGTTAAAACACCGGCCGGCCGGCTGGTTAAAGTTAAAACACCGGCCGGCCGGCCACATTCGATTACTGTTATTTAGCTAGGTAAATAACTAAATGTTAAAATATAAAATGTCTAGTTAATATCTAATAGTTGTCAGTTAAATTGTTTTAGTTTAATTAATAGTTAAGTTAAATTCCGTCATTAATAAAATTGGAATTATAACTACGCATTCAACGAAAATATTAACTAGCTAACCGAGTCTTTCAAAACTGTCGAAAAAACACTTTGTATTAGCGTATGGGGCCTCGGCAGGTGCAGACTACAGGCTGCCTCTTGTTACTTTGAAGTGTACGTGCGCAATAATTTTGTTTTGTGACTTATACAGTACGAATTTTTTAATGTTATTAATCGATTTAATTTCAAAAATGTACAATCTATTATTGTGTTACTATCACAATCAGTCATCGGTGCAGTCTACAGTAGTAGCTCCAGTTAGAGTTAACCCTTTAACTCCCAGAAATTTTCTCTCTAGGGAGCCAGACTCTGACACCTTCTGGTTTTTTGGCCATTGCTCAAGGGCCATTACGGGCGTCGTGCAGAGCTCGCGAAATCACCATTCAATAGCAAATTTAATGATGTACATAATCAGTCGATTAGGGGGCTAGGACACACCGTTTTTTAGTTATAAATAAGCGCGCAAAATTGTACCTCACCCTAGACTTTTAACACAGCAACCGTGCGCCTGCCATAGTTGAAGGCTAGCAATAGACTACAACATTCATAAAGAAAATGTTATTTTTTCGATAAAAAAATCAACGTTGCTTTCCAAAAAAAAGTCAAAAAGGCAATATGCTTTTTGTGCAACGCGAGCTTATTGCACTTGTGACAAACAACTTATTGAACTAATGCTGCGCAGCCTAATGCTTATTTCTTATTATATAATATAAGAATATTATATAATATATTATATATATAATTATACTATATAATATGCGACTTCAATACCTGAAAATTAGTGTGTGACCCAATAATAATACGATGTAACAAGCTCTTCTGCTGAGTTAGAAGTGGTTATATTGTGAGGCCCGAGTCACGAGTGTCAATATTCCAGAGAAAATATCAATCAAACGCGGCCATTATTTGTGGGTGAAATCATTTTCAAATCTTAATTTTTGCACAGATTTACTGCTGAGTTGCTCCAAAGGTGGTTGCTGGGTTATGAGTGAAAATCATTTTAGTGATTTTATTTTGACTACATTAGCAACCACGGAGGCAATGTATATTGTATACACACGCGTATGTGAAAAAGTAAAAATATTTGGCTTTGATTTTTATTAATTAAGTCGAACAATTTTAATTGTTTAAACATATGTAAGTGTAGCTGGATCTGAAGCTAAAACACCCTAGGTCGTCTTATAACTTATAACCTATAACTTGAAATTAAAAACCAGGTACTGGACAATGTGCAGTATAAAAATGCATGGAGGATGTTTGGAATATTCAAAATAAACTTTCTAGTTTAAGATTGGGTTAAACTGTTTTTCGAAAAAGTTTGATTTAGAAAAAAAGCATGTGCTCGGCCGGGAGTCGAACCCGGGACCTATCGCACCCTAAGCGAGAATCATACCACTAGACCAACGAGCCACATGATACTGTCTGATAAACTTGGATTATGACCAGTCATTGCAACACAAAATCTCTATGTACTAGGGCAAAAAAGTTAAGCCAATTTCATTTAAGTTAAAGTTAAAGTAAGGCTCAGGGGGTAATTTAAGTTAAAGTAAGTCCAAAATCACTGACTTTTATATAACTTTTTAAAATGACTTTTATTTAAAGTTAAAGTAAGGGTATTTTTATTTAAGTTAAAGTTAAAGTTAGAGTTTCACCCCTAATTTTTTTAGTTTAAGTTAAAGTTAAAGTTTAACTTTTTTGCCCTACTATGTACCGCCCATGCATTATGGAGCAGGTATGTTGAACTGTATTGCATCGAAATTTTAGAAGAGCATAAACTGCGGACTGAGAAATGAATAAATAGGGGATGTCCATTGGCCTCACGGATTTTAAGTTTTGACATGGGTGTATCGAAAATCTTCGAAACTATGTACCTACATGTTCATACTTTTGATATTAAGGACGGTCGGCTCAGGTGGTAGTTCGACAAGCATTTACTGAGCATCTGATTTCCAGTCAGAAGTTTGGGGGTTCGACACCCCACCGGTTCGCAACTTTTGCAGTATTTGTAGTTACAGCTGCTGTCATTCTTAACAAACTTCCGTCTTTCCGTCAGTAATAACAATTGACCTACCTGCCGTTGTAGTGTAATTTAACGTAGGAGATTCGACCTACCCAAAGTTACATAGGACTTTCAGAATCTGAATATAGTGTATACGCGGCCCCTGAGGGGGCCGCGTAAAAATAACACGATGTACAGTTAAGTCATGCAGACGCAACACAACGGTCCAGCAGAGCAAGGCAACTATTGAATTTTTTACCACATTGTGTTTGCGTGTGTGAAATCCAGCTTGGTCGTACTGTAATTTTGCACGCTGCATCAATAATCAAAAATAAAAAATCAAAATCAAAAATGCAAACTTAAAAAGTGTTTTGATTTTTGATTTTGATTTTTGATGCGTAGCTAAAAACTACCATTTTTGATTTTGATTTTTGATGCGTGGTCAAATTATAATTTGATTTTGATTTTGATGCTGCATCAAAAATCTAAATTAATTTTGATGCGCAATTTTGATTTTTGATTTTGATCATCAAAACACACCTACTGTGATGGTCACCATTGACTAGTATGTTGAAATAAGATGACAGACACAGAAAACTAATTGAGACTAAACCTTTTGTAAATAACTTTTTTTTCATGCTGAGCATCTTAGGCCGTGTTTACAGTGAGCTTTTTTTCAGCTGCTCGAGCAGCTGAAAAAAGCTGCAGCTGTTTTTCAGCTGCTCGAGCAGCTGGAAAAAAGCTGGAGCAGCTGAAAAAATGCGGATAAGTATGGCGGTCACTTATAGACTAGCTGGTAGGGCAAAAAAGTTAAACTTTAACTTTAACTGAAATTAAAGAAGTTAGGGGTCTTACTTTAACTTTAACTTTAACTCCAAAAAAAGTTAGAGGTCATACTTTAACTGTAACTTTAACTTAAATTAAAACAACCTTACTTTAACTTTAACGTAAAGTTATTTTAAAAAAAGGTATATAAAAGTCATTGATTTTCGGCTTACTTTAACTTTAACTTAAATTGAAGCAATGGCCTTTACTTTAACTTTAACTTTAACTTAAGGTGGTAGTTGCGTTTTCGAGGTTTTTGTGATTTCTATGTAAACTTTGCGCCACCAGTACTCAAGTTATAAGTGACGCCTGAGCATGAATTTTTGGGACAGTACTGTAAAGGTCAAAATCCCCAGGCATGTCTCTCACTTTTTCGAAATTTCACCTGTGGACATTTTCAGAGGGTTTTCATTACAAGAAAATATCTTAAATTTTCGGTGCGTTTGCTTTTTAGCTATTTTCTCAGTAAATTGACTAGTTATTAAAAAAGTGGGGGACATGCCTGGGGATTTTAAACATGTCAATAACCGTACCAACTTTCAGCCCCAGCAGGGAATCGTATGATTCAGAGCTGTGGCGCAAACTTTTTGTAAAAAATTGTAATATTTTGGAAAGGACCTTTCTTTAGTCGCTTATACTGGAAACAAAATCATAGGCCAAATTTCAATGCATGGCATACATTTAGGAGAGATATTGTTCTACCTAATGCAAAAGACCGCTTGTGATTTGAATTTGTTAACGCTGAGCTATGGCTTTTCAAAAAAACACCTAAAAACGCAATTACCCCCTTAAATGAAATTGGTTTGACTTTTTTGCCCTACTAGCTGGTCCGTTGTCATGGCAAAGCTGCAGTTCCAGCTTTTTTTCAGCTTGTCCAGCTTTTTTTCGCCGTTTCCGGCTTTTTTGCAGCTGCTCGAGCAGCTGAAAAAAAGCCGGAAATGGCGAACACAGCTGCAGCTTTTTTTCAGCTGCTCGAGTAGCTGAAAAAAAGCTCAATGTAAACACGGCCTTAATGAGTTCCAAATCTAATATAGCTAAATTCTTAAAATGTATAAATTGCGATGGGGTGCAATTTCTTGTTTTCTTTCTCCTGCTTTTCTTTTTTACTTGCTGAAAGTTTTCTTTAGTAGTAATGTACATAGGTCAGATATTGACTGATTATTATCAGAGCTAACATAAATTTACCATCAGCATTTTTTCAGATGAGATTTTCACTGTGAACTTCAAGTACTTTTTTGTGGTAACATTGGATGTAAAACTGTCGTATGAGTATATGCAACCTATTGTGTTGGCTTGTAATCAGTTCATTTTATTTTGTTTGAGTGATTTGTTTTTCTCAACATTGTATTTTGACCCAAATTCTGGTTCAGCTGGGCAGTGCAGCAGGATATCAGTTGAATAAATATGTATTTACCTAAATTTTAGCTCTTAGCTTGTAACTGATTTGACCAACAGAAACATGTTTAGATTTGAGAAACATTACTGTATTAAGGGCACAGGGACAGGAAACAGGATACAGGAAACCCAATTCTATGAAAGCCTCTAGTGCCTTGACGTTGTCACAGGCACGGCGTATACAATATTCACATTCACATAATCACAATGAAAATCTAATGAAATAGTCTTGAAAAGTTTCACTAAAAATTGTCAAAAATTTATTGATATTTCATTAATTTTTTTTGAAAGTAAGTACTGATGAAAAATTGTTCAATTTAGGACAGACTTTCTGTTAAAGTAAAACGCAAAACTGTTACAAAAGTGTTGAAAACTCTGAAGAAACGTTTATGATAAAAAAGCCAATTTCAAGTGAAATTTTAGTGAAAAATGAACGAAATTTTGTTGAAATGTTATTACTGAAAGTTTTGTTGAAATTTTACTGAAAATTTTGTTGAAATTTTACTGAAAGTTTTGTTGAAATTTTACTGAAAATTTTGTTGAAATTTTGACGAAAATTGAATGTGAAGAAACGTTTATAATAAAAAGGCCAATTTCAAGTGAAATTTTAGTGAAAAATGAACGAAATTTTGTTGAAATTTTACTGAAAATTTTGTTGAAATTTTACTGAAAATTTTGTTGAAATTTTGACGAAATTTTGTTGAAAATTGAATGAAATTTTGTTGAAATTTTACTGTAAATTTTGTTTAAATTTGTGACAATTTTGGGATCAAGTGCAGTTGGGGGGGGGGATAGTGGACCCATTTTTTGGCGTACAGCACCCTAATTTTTTGTAATAGAACCCCTATCCACAAATTTTTTTTTCTGAGATATGACCCCTAGAAAATAGCATTTTCAGTGTTTTGGAAAGTGGCCGTAGGCCAATGTTTGAAGCCAAAAACGGCTATAATCTTTGTTTTTGGATAGTTTTGAGTGAGTTATGATGTTTTAAGGCATCGTCTAGGCTTAGTTGGCAGGATTCTCTAGGCTAAGCTGGCGGGATTTTTTCTGAAAATTTCGATTTTTTATTGTCTGAGCCTAAGCCTGAACCTAAAGGCCGATTAACACGCTGCGATTTTGCCGTAGCGATTTTGCCGTAGGTTAGCTGACAGGATTTATCCTGAAAATTTCGATTTTTTGGTTCCTAAGCCTGAGCCTAACCCTAAATTGAGGCCAAGTTGGACGATTCAGGTGAATTTGGCCAATTTTCTGAAAGGAACGGGGTCATAGTCAGTAGTCACTATAGTGCCTTTATATTTATATTATTAAGTATTAATCAGGCAAAAGACTGATAATGAAGCCAAGCCAAGCTATAAAAACTGTCGAAAACGTAAATTAAATAAAATATAATCAACAACGACCATTGCGAGTTTGCGACTCTTGGCTGAGCCCTTCCCTGTTGCGGGCGGTAAGGAGGTAAAGTTTTTTGAATTTTTGACTTAAAATTATAAATCGGAACATTTTGACTCCCTGTGCACGTGAGGGGTCTTCAGAAAATGTCTACGAAATATCCATGAATCATAATGCTAACTGTGGTTTTTTCAGTTAATTCGGGCACGTAACGCTGTCAGGCGTTTTGGAGTCAGAAGAATTGATTTGGGCATTCTCGTCGCACCCTCCAAGTCCCTTTCACAATGCTGCCGCAACACCAAAACTTCAATGCAGTCCTGCGCATGGCCAACGTGAGTTTTTGTTCTTTGCGCATTTGTATATATACTTTGAGATTATTACTTCAATTTCATCATTCACGTTTGGATTAGTTTGTTGTATTGTATACTTTTTGAAAAAAGTAAAAGTAAAAAGTGTTAAAAGAAGTTCTTTTACACGATGTCACAACAACAAGAAAACAACAGACACACACACACACACACACATTTTTACGCAATAATATCTATATATTCGCAGATTGCTGACTGACTAGTGAATAAAACTAAATTTGACTGCTTCTGTGATTGATTTCTGGATTCTGCTCAAACATTGTATTAATAAACATTAATTTATACAACATTTTCTTCGTTTTATATGAAAGTAAACAATAGCTGCTCGCTGTACATACTGCAGCGAACAGCTCTTGTTATTGTGGTGATAGAAATTTTGTTTAGTATATATATACCTTATGAATTTATTTATATACTCTGTACAACCTTCTTTGCGTTGTCAGCAGGGTTTTTTTCAAAATCGACACTGTGTAAATGTTGTGTAAATTAAAAATTTGGGGGGCGTTTCAGTAAGCCCTCTTAAGTGTGCTCATAAACTTGCGCATAAGCTGGTCTGTTATGAGCGAGTTACGAGCCTCTTAAGGATCGCTCGTAAAGTGTTTCAATAAAGTGCTCTTAAATTGCTCATAGCGTGCAGACTTATGCAGCACATAAGTCTGTGCATAACTTTATGTTATTTTTTGTGATTTTTGTGATGGGGGAGGGTTCTGGCGTGAGACAAATTTCCTGCCTAAATTTGAAAAAATAGGCATTTATTTGAAGTTTTAGCGTTTTTTACCAAAATTTTAGCCCAAAATTGTCGATCGTTACATTTTGATCAAAAAAGGTAAAAATTGTGTCAGTTTTGGAGTTTGGATGTGAAAAATTAGTAGACGCTTACGTAAAAAATCCAAAATTGAAATAAACCATGAGTGATCAAATCTCAATGCTATGCAGTTAAGCAAAACTTTTGAAAATTTGCTGTAAATCATAAATGACGTCACCTCAAGGAATCGTCGAACAAGGCTAAACTAGACTTACTCAGGGTAGGCGCGTCGCCTAAATGCAAATGAATCGAAATGCCTTGCTAAATGACGCGGACAAGACTTGCATCAGAATAGCAGTCGCCCTGCGACACGTTAGTGCTTTCTGCAGCCTATTCACGCGAATAAGGGCGATTCATACTTCAATAGGGCATACGGGCAAACGGACATAGGGCACACGGACAAAGCACGGTTCGTCCGTTTTTTGAATTCATACTTCCTAGGGCAAACGGACATGGGACGTACGGACATACGGATATACGGGCATACGGACAAAGGTGCGATTCATACTTTTGAACCGTATGTCCGTTTGTCCGTATGCCCTACAATTTCGGGCAGAGTTGAACTGAATTCAACTTTGCCGGACATACGGAGTTACGGACAAGAAGTATAGAAGTGTCCGTATAGAAGTATGAATCGAGCCTAATAAGGAAAAACATTTTTGACACGTCTTATAAGCACTCAGGACTTAGGTCAGGTGTATAGATTATAAAGTATCAAAATTAATACTCTACAGATATATACAGGTACCTATTACATTTAAATTTCTCCATGCGCAATCTGTTTTTGTTCTGTATATAGACATCTTTCCCGAAAATTACGAATATTATATTGACATTAACGACTAGTAAATATTCAATACGAATCATAAAATGTTACAATACAACCGTATAACTCTAGTTAAAACAAATAATTTATAAACTTAAACTACATTTACATACGTAACAATAAAAATGAATGGCGATTGATTGATTATTATGATTTGGATGAACACTTCTGGACATAGCTTGCCTACAAAACAACATCGAGAACCAAAGAAGAACACGGGAGTTTTCCGGCAACAGGCAGCTGATGATAATGGCTGATTAATTCGCGGGAGCAGAAAGCACTAACGTGTCGCAGGCGACTGCTATTCTGACGCAAGTCTTGTCCGCTTCATTTAGCAAGCGGAGTTTCCCTATTCGGCTGCAAAACTTGTCCTGGACATTTAACAAGCTTATTAGCATTTTTCCGCTGCAGATCAGCCAACCTTCCTATTCCACCCACACTGCTGCCCTTGATGAAAGGGCATTTTTATGATAATTATTTAAATTTATTATATTTTTAAACTGAGCACGTATCATTCAAACTATCAGTTATGTAACTAGCAATTATGAAGCACAAAAAACTTTTTATGCTAATTACATGCACAGACACTCATGTAGTTAAGGGGATGGTGGAGAAGACCACCAAAATTCGGCCCTGGCGTCCCACCAGGTGTAGAACAGGGAGAGGGTCCCGGCGTGAGACAAATTTTGTGCTAATATTGAAAAAAACGGCATATTTTTATAAAATTTCAGCAGTTTTTCCCAAAATTTTGGCCAAAAATTGTCAAAATCGGTGCGTTTTGGTTTAAAAAAGGTAAGAATTGCGTCAGTTTTGAGATGAAGGGATCAAAATTTAGTGAACGCTTACGTAAAAAAATTCTCTATTGAAATAAACATGATGTAACAAAATGAACTAGTGCAAAGCAGTCACGTTAAAACGTATTTTCCACGCAGTTTGCATGCTCAGAATCACTTATGAGCTCGCTAGGAGCCCGATTTACTGCTCTTAAACTTATGCGCAAAATTATGCGTGCTCTTAACTTAAGAGCAGTTACTGAAACACCTAATCCTTAAGAGCACGCATAAGTTGCCCACTTATGAGCTCATAAGCGCTAAGAGCGCTTACTGAAACGCCCCCTTGGTGTGTAAATTAAGGGTATGTTGCTGGGTTTTTTTTCGCTGGCAAATTTTCGCAATTTTGCGAAAAGCTTGAAATTTTTTCGCAAAATCAAAATTTTTTTCGCAGGCTTACTTTTGTTACTTAATGCAGTAGACTTATTTTGTGTTAATAAAACATTATTCCGCCTATACAGATCAAGACTGACGCAATTTTTACCCCTTTTGGATAAAAAGCAACGATTTTGACATTTTTATTTAAATTTATGGAGCCTTCTAGAGAATTTTGCGTAATTTTTCACAATTTTCACAATCGATGCTCAGCCGTAAAGAAATTTCAGAAGACCCGGCCAATGACCAAGTTAGGCCTGAAAATGCTTACATGTTTAAATGTTTCTTAATTGTCACCTCCGACCCATATACTGTCTATTAGTGTTACATGCAGTCGGGGTGATGATACATGGAAGAAATTTACAGTCACTAGAAACATCAAGTCACAAAGTTGCACGAGTCCCGGCCTAAGGGATCAGAAAATTCGGAGAAATTTTCAATTTTTAGGTCAAATTTGGTCAATTGGGGACGTATCGGAAACTTTTTCCGACTAAACCACAAAAATCAGCACATAGACCTTACGAGTTCACCTCCACTGCGTCAAAATTTTTTGGCAATTTTGCGAAAAGGTTTGAAAATTTTTCGCAATCCTCATTTTTTTTCGCAATTGCGAACGTTTTTGCGAAAAAAACCCAGGTATGTTGTGTAAATTTTTGAAAGTGTTTATTGTGGCACTTTTTCAAGTGAAAAAACGCTTTTCCACTTAAAACAACTAATTTTGACTTTGCGATTCTAACTACGAAAATAACCAAATAAAGCAAGAGATTAAGACACCCTGTGCACCCTAGCAGTGGCGTGCCCAGAAAAATATTTCTGGTGGGGAATGACATTTCCATTTTTTGTAATGGGTTAAAAACGTTAAAATGCTTAGCTTTACAATTCGCACTACGAACGCAAGATCACTAAACCGCAAAGTTAGAGGGGTCTGGGCCCTGGGGGTGGCGGCCCCCAGGAATAATTTCAAAAAAATTTTATTTTTAGGCCACATTTAGTCATCTGTCAACGGAAATTTTCTTGGGCCGGCCAAAAAACCAAAGGTCTAAAAATTCAGCATAAGGCAGAACCCCGCAGAGACTAAGATTTTTTGTTTTTTGGTCAAAATAAGACTTATTTTCGTTAGCACAAAGAGGTCGCGGGCAGCCCTCGCCACTTCGCGATTTTTTGGAATTTTTATTACCAAAATACTTAGTTTTATCAACTGTTGGGGGAAAATAGGGTTGTGTAAATCAGTGTGTATTTTTATTTTTTGCTGTGTAAATTAGGCGGTCGATGTGTAAATACACCCTATTTTACACAAAAAATAACCCTTTGTCAGTGATATATTATAGTGTTTATTAGGGATGTCGCGGATATCCGCATCCGCATCCGCATCCGCGGATGATCCGCAACTTTTTGACATCCGCATCCGCATCCGCATCCGCAAAAATTTAATGCGGATGTGCGGATGTTGCAGATTCGGCAAAATTTACTAAAAATGTAGAAAATCAGACGACAATTTTGATTTTTGTGCATGTATATACCAATATTTTTGCTCTTAAAACGGTGGATGAAACTTTACTTTAAGCTTTTTCACCTCATTGTTGGTTGCAATTCGCTCTTTTCTAAAGTAGGCTACACAAATATTTGATATAGCTGGCATATTCGAACTAAGTTTTGCATGTTTGAGAGAGACTAGTCTACAAACTTGTAAAGCAATAAGTATATATTGTCAAAGTCAAAACAATATTATCAGTTTTTTACTTGCATGCTTTCGTAGATTAGAAAGAATTGACAGAGTACGTTTAGTGATTATACACCAACCTAAACCAAAAGCATCAAGTTGCCAGAGGGTCACGCCGATAGCCTTTGAGTTGGCATAGAGTTAACCAATAGCGTTTTAAACAAACTGTTGATGGCGGCGCATGGCTTAGAAGATTACGATATGTATAATGAATGCACAACTGTTTTATCTAAGTCTCATTCGTTAGTACTTGCATTCTTGCATTCATACTTGCTATTTCTAGTATAATATGTATTTTTTGGTGAAAAATTTTTCAAAAATTCGGCTCATAATTTGTTTAGAACGTATTCTAAAAAAATCCGCATCCGCATCCGCATCCGCGCGGATGTCAGAAGTCAACATCCGCATCCGCATCCGCATCCGCGGATGTCAAAAAAGTCACATCCGCGACATCCCTAGTGTTTATATATATATATATACTTTATGAATTTATGTAAGTTTTGTGCTTATGTATGTTTTAGTTGGTTAGAACGCGCCTACTGATGCCCTCTTCTTCTCTTCTGCCTCCAGCTGTTTCGGTACGGTTTTTCTGCCTGCTTAATTTTGCTGACTGCTTTGTAAAAAGTTTATTGGCGCTGGCCAAACTCGCTTTAATTTTTGTGGCTCATTGAATAAGTTCGCGATAAGTAGTCTAATGAAAAAAATTCAGTTTAGAAAATTTTTGTAAATTTTTTCCAAACCGAGACATTTCTGTTTTATTCCTGTTTAATAACTAGACCCAGCAACACTTTTTTGCCCCCCCCCCACAATTTTGAAAATAAACTATTATCTTCTTCTATTACTTTACATATGTCTTGGAAGACTCAAGACAATATTTATTGTCTATGATTTCTGCATAAATAACAATATGGTACTATCTAGGCAGCATGTTATGAAAGTTCATTTTGAAATTGTTTTTATTAGAGCGGTAACGGTGCTCCGGTGGTTCGCACACTGCAAACTTCAACCAGTCTTAGGGATATCGATTCGGCTGCCAAATTCATCGGCGCTGGAGCTGCCACCGTGGGAGTAGCTGGATCAGGTTAGCCGATGTTTTCATTAATATGCTAGTCTCGGTATGCTTGAGTAACCTACTTCGCCAGTAGTGCTCGTATATATAGTCTTAAAAAATGCTGCATTGACAAAGTTGTTGCATTCAGCCTCAACGCTCCATAAGAGTTTGCCTAATTATATTTGATAAAAAAACTGCATATCTTTGTTTTTATCTGCCAAACCCGTTTTGTTTGTAAATAAGCTACCGCTGTGTTTATACAGAAGCTCTGATGTTCACAAGTTGTTGTTAACGGGTTAATAAATTTGGCACACTGATCGGCCAAAAATAATTTTAATAATTTTGCGAAATTTAATAGAATTTTAACAAGAAAAAAGTGCAATTTTTATTTGTTACTCTAATTTATCCAAATTTTGGAGACCCCCCCCCCGGCCACTATTATTTTTTTGAGGGGGTACCCATCCCAACCCTTATACATGTATTCCTAATGCCTATGCCTGCTGCCTCTATACGTACCTACTTAGGTATCTTCTTAACTGTCTATTGTTGTATGTATGTGTGTTTGTGTCACAGGAGCTGGTATTGGATCGGTGTTCGGTTCTCTGATCATCGGCTACGCCCGGAATCCCTCCCTCAAGCAGCAACTCTTCTCCTACGCCATTCTGGGGTTCGCCCTGTCCGAGGCCATGGGACTCTTCTGTCTCATGATGGCCTTCTTGCTATTGTTTGCATTCTAGGCTGCCTCATTTCGTATATTGACTTAGTTTGGACGGTTAAATTATTACTTTTCTTGTTCCTTGTCTACAAAACATTGCGATTTCATTTTGGATGGCTTTTCAAATTTTTCAACAATATGATTCAAAACGGCAGATCGAAAGATACTTTTGATATTGTTAGGGAAAACGTTTTGATTTCGTACATTGTCGACCATTGCTTATGTCTGTAAATCTGTCACTGTTGATTACCACCAGTAGTGCTGTAAGGCTGTAAGTCTGTACGTGTCCGAGTTGATAATAGAAAAATCGTGACACTTGTTCGAAAATCTGTACAAATTGTACAAACCGTGAGTTTTGGGTTGGTATGCTGCTTTGTCGCTAGCGATCCGAGAACTGACATTTTCAGTCGGGCTAAATTGCAGGGTTGTTTTGCATTACGCTTAGTTGTTTGTTAGGCCTCTTGTTTTATGAGATGTTAATGTAGTTGTTAGTAGGATATGGTAATTTATCATTAGCTCTTTGCATTGTAACTGTTATTTCATTGTTGTGTTACTGAACAAGACGTTTTATGGTGGAATATCGGGGTTGGCTAAGTGTTGGAGCTCCCTCAATAAAGGGAGAATTTATTTAACACTGCCCATTACAGGTTTTTGCCCTTTGTTCATGTTGTTTTTGCGTGCGTGTGTGATTTCAGTTAAATATTTAATACTATTAACATTTCTAGTAGTTAAATTTATTATAATATATTAAAATATGCACATGTTTTTCGTGAATATTATTGTTAGATTTATGTTTTGATTGGTGAAGATTTTCTGTTTGTTCATTATTGAAATTTTTGGTAGTAAAATTTGTGTGTTGGTGTCTCGTGACTTAATATTCTGTCGAAATACATAGTGGATATGAATTCTGGTGCGTCCTGAAATTGTTCAGAAAACGCGAGAAATGTACCGGTTACCTAACGGTTGATGCTACGTTGTTCCTAGACAGTATCTTTTTGCTGTGAGTCTTTGTTTTTGCACTGCTTGACTGCGGAGATCTGAGTGAGATAATCTGGATAGGTAATCACTAATCACTAGTGGAAAGCCTGACTAAGGATTAGGATGAGTGCATAGTGTCAAGATTACGTAATAGGGAACCGTATGACACTTCCCTATTCTAGCTCATCTTCCGGAACGAGTTCCGGCCGAAATAGCCGTTTTACGCCTTGATTTCTGGGGGGGGGAGGGGTAGCCCCCGCTCGAATCAAGACGTCTTGATTCCAGCGAAGAGCCCCCTCGTTTCAGCAGACTACCAGCATGAACTCGGTGGTGTGCGCGGTAGTGTGCTGAAAACACTTAAATCAGAAACCACCTATTTTGTGTTGTTAGTGTCCTGAAACGAAGGGGGTGCTCCCCCGCTGAAATCAAGACACTTCCTTGATTTGAGGTGGGGTGGGGAGGTTCCCCTGGAATCAAGACGTTCCGTCCGATTAGCTAGAATAGGGAAAAGTGTCCTACTTTTGTACTCTTGATAGTATATATACTGCAGTCTTAGCCGAAGCTGTTATAGTAACTAGTCGATTTTTTGGCAGTACAAAAAATTTTGCGAAATAAGAATTTTAAATATTTTTCGACCTGAATCTAAATCTGTCCGAAACATCGGTCTATAAAAACGCCCTTGGTTGCATGCAAAGCATTAAATAGCCAACCAATACGGCAATTGGCCCTGTTTAAAAAGAACAACACAGTTGCGTTATATATTCAGTTTAATAACAACACTGCAACGTTAACAAGATAGTCAGAACATTAATAACAGATAAATCAAGAATAACAGTTACTTAGCAACAATGAGAACGTGCATATTATGTGAATATATATATAGCAAATTTCGATTCCGGACTCCGGTAGGTATTCATTGGCCGGCACCTGCCGGTTAGACAGAAATTTGACTAAAGTCCGACTACAAAATATGTTGAACACTGACAGAAACCAGGTGACGTTGTATTCGCAGCTACTCGCTGTACCCTTGATATATATAGCTGTAGTGTGTTCTTTTGGTAATGAAGTTACATGCTTCGTTTTGTGTCAGTGTCAGTAGCTTTTGGTGAGGCTTTATAGGAGTTGAAGAAAACGAAGTTATGACTTTCAGAATAGTCCTTTCAAATTCAAACCTATAGCTACTGTTTTAAACAAGACGTTATTTTGATAAGTTAACTCTACGTCAGTGTTAGTCAATTTAGGTGTCTTATCAGGGCTTCTTTGATAGTAGGTATGCGTTAAGTTTCCATGATTAGGTTACGTATTTATATGGATAGCATTGGCAATCTAAGAGAACTGCACTATGCAAGTTGGTGGCGAAGAGTACCTGTAAATTATGTGCTTGCCTATGTGAATTTTAGACGGAGATACGTACAGTACATAATATCTGCCTATTACAACAATTAAGCCTTCGGTATCTGGACTATTAGCGTCTGGTTATTTTCTGGACTGAGACAATTTCTGAATGGCACAGTTATCGTTTTCCTCGGCTTTCTAACATTTAAAAGAGTAAAAAACTTGTCAGGGGTAAAATAATTTGTAATCGGTTTAAAAAAGTCGATATATAAAACTAGTGACGATAGCAATCAAAGAATTGTAGGCTAAACATTTAACACATAAATATACATATGTTCATGTTCACAATTAACCTAAGGCTTGATTACAACAACTGGAACTGGCAAATTGATATATATGTGCACATATTTATGTACCTATGATTTCTGCATTTTTCAGTAGGGAATAAGACTTAGTACCCATTTTTTACTCCAAATTTTAAGCATAATTTTTATTATTATTAAAAGACAAAAAATCTTCTGTTCGAGAGATTCAACAAACAACTTACTGTTATTTTGAAAAATTTAGAAGTTGGTGAAGATCATATAATAATGTATTTATTTACCAAAGAATTGAAGACTGGTTAAACATATGATTTAGACTTCACACATAATGACACAATTCCACGAAAGTTAATAAATAAACCAATCTAGAAAAAGCATCATTTTACCAGTCCGACTTTCATGGTATACATTTTAATAACCTCCGTGTTCTTGCAGAGGCCGAACACTTTATTTCGCCAGATTCGCAGAGAAATGAGTTCGCGGTCCCCAACGTAACAGACAGTTTCAGATTTTTGCTTTGTCTTGTCCCCGGCCACAATTTTTCCCTCTTTCCAAAACCCAATGACCAAAAGCTGGTCACTAACATCGAGACAAACCGGCAAATCAGTGGTTAGTTCAGGATAGCTGAGGTCGGCTACTCCCGTTAGGCTTAGATCTTCCTTCTTGATCGACAGGGTTTTGATTTTTCGATTTTTCATGTCGGGAATCGATACGACGTAATCGGTATCGACTAACTGAACAGCAGCGCGTCGCAGGGTGGCATTTGGTTCAGTAAGTACTAGAGTCCATTTACCATCAGTGACGTCACAAATGTAGACGACGGAGATTTTGTCATCCCCATAGGAGAGCAAAATATGATGGGGATCGATCCAAGTGACCCATCGGTACCAACTATTGGCTATATGGGGCTCAGTGGGACATGGGAAAACTTTTTCCACATTTAGGGTGGCTGGATCCACAATGACCACCGTCCAACGAATGAATTCTTCCAGGGTCGTGGTTGCCACCATTTTGGTTAGTGGTTCGTAGCTTAGGGACACGATTTGTTGGTTCTTAGCAGGAGGCAAAGATCCGATACATTTGACATTTTCTAGATCTTTGATGTCAAATTTGATCACGCCTTCTACCGTACTGCTGACTAGAATAATATTGCTCTCCGGTAGAATGCAAAGATCGCAGGGTTCAGAAATAGAACCTGCTCCGATGTATTTCACCACGGATTGAGGCTGAGGTTTTGCCCGCAGATTTAGATTGGGAGAAAAGGTGGAAAACCTATCGGTGTGCATCAGCTGGTTCGTGATTTCTTCCAAAGAGGGGGGCGAGAATACAGGCCCTTCTTTCGGAAGGGGGTCTTGGCACTTGGCAGGCAGAGGATGTACCGCCTGCACATTCTGGTACATTTCAAAAAACTTTGCCGGTTTCTTCGCATCCGCAGGAGCCGGTGCCCCAGCCTCGGTGCATTCCGTGTTTTCGATCGTGCCACAGTCGAGCGCAAAAGTTTGTCTGAGCCACAGGCGCTGCTCACTGAACTTTTGCAATCGACTGATCAGGTCCTTGTCCAGTTTGGTCATAATTTCTTGCTCTAGTCGGGACAAATATTCGTTGACAAATTTCTTCTGAATTTCCGTCAAATCCGAGTGAAGCGAGCTGTATCGTTTCAACTGCTGATGACAATAAAGCGCAGGGCCTTGAATGGCTTTCTCTGTGATTCGATGATCTTTATGATTTTCGGGTTGGCAAGTTCTGAAAAAATCGAGGCATTTCATTAGCTCATAGAACAACGGGACATCAACCTACAGCTGTAAATACTTTAGCTAAGTATATTTTAAATAGAACTATTATTTCTCGCATGGTGTGTTTATAGAACTTCACATATTATATATATACATAGTCATTTTCTTGATATTCACTGTGACCATGAATAATAACTTACAGCCGTAATATTTTTTCGGTCACGATAAATGAGCTGTAAGTTGAATTAAAAAATACTCATGTGATGAAATCAGTTTATTTTCCGTATTTTTTTCGTAGAATTGCAGGTAGGAGACAGGTAGCTTCCAACTACACGCTTCCATCACTACAAGAGGTATTCTCCATTTAATTAACTCTCAAAAGTTATTCATCAAGTCTTAAGTCTAAACTCATGCTATTATCCAATTGTCAGAATCTTTCTCAAAAAATGTATATAGACAAAAATTCTATTACTGACGACCCCATCTAGTCTGTATTCTTCCGTGCATCTTTGAACACCCATATAGGTAATTTATCATTGACTTTGTTTGTTTTTTGTTTATTGTGCAGTGATGTAGCATAAACCAAACGGTGAGCAGATCTACTTACTTGCAAACAATCGTGGTACAATTGTTACACCACACTGATTCGGCCACATCTTTCGCTTGGTTGCAGTTGACGCAGGAAAGTTTGCCAGCGAATTTGCTTTCTAAGGCTGAAATGCCGAAAGCGGGCAGTTTGGTGTCTTCTCGGCAGAGAGGACATTTGACCTCTTGACCTTGACGAATGTTGTCAAGACATTTTGAGCAAAAAGCGTGATCACATTTGAGCGATTTTAGCTTTCCTTGTTGCTCATTACAGACTGGACATTCTAGCATTGTTAAAGATAGACACTCAGAAAACTCCAACAAGTGTGCAAACGCAAATATAACGTTGAAATAAAGTTCGATTTTTCTTCGGTTGACTTGAGGGCTGTTATAATGCTTCTCTTAGTGGCGGCTAGCTTGCTGTTTAGCTGCGAAAACGCAGTAAGCTAGCATATATGCTTTTCGGAGGCAATTTTCTGCTAAATGTAACCTAGCTACTGGGTCACTGCTTTAAGGCTGGCCGGCTGTTTTCGCCTCAGTAACTTATCAGTCAAGGAATTTGACAAAAACTTGTCTGAAATATTGGTCATATTGGTTTCGATATTTTCTAATTGATTATTAATTTTCTCACCAAATACAAGCAGTGTATGAATGCCAACTCTGTGTTCAGCTGTGCGTATATATACTTTTGGGATTGTGAAACCACCCCTATTGCGTTTCGTTACGTATGTGCTCTGTCGCTCACAGAATACAGTATATACGTACGTTTGCTGTGGTGGGCACGTGTGAGATACAAATATCGATCGATTGATTGGCTTTTATCGGCATATAATTGGCATTTTGACGTCACGTGACAGTTTGTCGTTGTGTTCTGAATTTATTATTATTCGTCAAATAGGCTGGGTCTGTTTTCTTCAGTGTGCTGTGTGGTTTGTTGCAGTCTAATAAGCAGACATAGTTTGACCTGTCTGGCTATCTTCGATGACGTGCTCGCAGGTCCGTTTCTCGGGCAGCTTTTGTTGTTATTTGTTTTATTTTTCGGTTCTTTGTAGTGATGTATATATTATTTCATTAGCATCTTTTTTGTTCATTAATATATTTATGACTGGAAACCACTAATAATCTCGCTTAAGCAGCGTCACATTATCGAAGCCAGAGCTACGGAACCAGGACAATTTGATTATATGTACCTGTATTTGGTTTTCAAGAACAATTTGTCTTTATTTTTAATTTTGTTCGTATAATGGATGAGTGCATACTTCATACTGCAGCATGAATGAAGCAGCACTCAAGAATGAAAATGAATCTTGTCAGTGGGCCTAAAAGTGCTCGTAAGCAATCATGCGAGGTAGTGCTTTCACTTCAGGTGAGATGGAGGTTGTACGACGATTTCTATGTATGTAGCTTATTGCTCACTTCGAGGGGTTTAGGTCCTTTTGTAGAAGGTTATGTCATGGATAGAACGTGAACAACATCTGAAAGCCCACATCATTTAGAGCCGATTCATAGGGTAGGGCATAACGGACATTAGGGCAGACGGACACAGCCAGTTTCGTCCATTTTTTGATTCTTACTTTTTTGGGCAAACGGGCATTTGGAGATTCGGATTCGGATATACGGTTGTACGAGCATTATGCCCACAGGTGCATTTCATGCTTTTGACGCGTATGTCCGTTTGTTGTACTGAAATAGTGCTTTTGAATTCGGATAAACAGACAAACAGCAGATGGGCGAGCGAGAATACGGACGAACGAACAAAAGTATCAGTTAAACAGCCGTTCTGTTTTTCAGTTTGTCCAGACGTCCGTTTGTATACATTCGTACATGTCCCAATGTCCGTACATATGAATCAACTCATAGGATGAGTTCAGAAAGGGGAGACCCAAAGAGAGATACCCCACTCCAACGCCTAAGATGAACACGTCAAACCGTACAAGTAGGTACCAGGGTCAAAATTTTTGTGCCAAATTGTGGGGGTTTTCTGCTCCCTGCTCGACCATAGTAACTTTTAGGCACAAAATGCCATTTTTTCTCAATTTTGCACAAACTATCGGGACCCTCCCCCGACCTCTCGTTTTGGTGGGTTCCCCCATCCCGCTCGCACATGTATGGGTCAAACCGCTACTGATCTTTGGTATCGACCCCGTCGATTCGTCATGATAGCAGACAGGACAGTGTCATATTTTGTATTAGTTACATACTGACTAAGATGTGAAGAACTATCAACTGTAACTTACTGTAACAAAGCAGCTGTCACGGTGACGGTAAGGACCAAGTTAACGCAAGTTTTTGCCATTCATTTGATTTCACAACTTCGTCTGTTCGAGTCACAGCCTACTCTATGACGGTCTAGCTATGTAGAGTTGTTTTGAAATAGACTTGAAGTGGGAGGTATTTCATAATGTGGAAGACGGTATCTTCATAAGATATGCATAAAAATGTCTAATGTTACAAACATACATGTAGAAATTTTGGGTGGGCCTCTCCGGCCAAATTTTGAGCACCCTCCCCCCCTGATCGACCAAAAATATTCCAAACTTTGCGAAATTTAGTAAAATTTTTCTAAAAAGTGCCATTTTTACTAAATTTTGCCCCAATTTTGGGGACCCGCCCCCTGGCCTCCCGCTCATTCTTATAGTGCATATACAATGCTTACGTGACATGATTGTAGGTATATTTTGTTGGTTTAACGGTTAAATGGAGATACTGCTGCATGAAGCGACCCTAAGTAAACAAGGAAATGAAGACTTATTTTAAACTTTCTTATTTCGCAAAAAGAAAAAGGTTAACTTCGTTTTTTTTATATTTCAGTAGTGCTATGGAACGTTTGTTGTACCAAATAAATTTTTTGTTACTTATGTTAGTTATTATTTCTTATTCTTATTAGTGAGTACTTAGTAAGGCTGAACTTAGACTATGCTTTGATTTCAGCGATGTGTCTATCTTTCTATCCTGATCTCAGCAGGGTCTGTTCGAGCCAGGATTTGCTGACCCTCTGGCTGTGCGGGTCAGTTCAGTGTCGGAATGTTTTGGGGTAAAGCGTCGATTTTGATGTTGAGTTTTGCTTCTTTTAGCCATTTTCGACAGTTCATAGATATAAAGCTAGCTTTCAATACCAGTTCTGTAAAGAACTTTTTTTGACCCAAAATGCTTTACGTCAGTTTAAATACGCTATATCATTCAATGTTAGAAATTCTGAAGTAGCAAGTGTTTAGCAAAATTGTTATAGCAACTTCATTTGGATTTAGGTACATATATAGTCTGGTCAGTTTTGCCAGGTCGTGTCGGGTCAGGTTGGGTTGAACTGTCTCCTGGTTCGGGTTTGGGTTTGGGTTCGGCTGAACCGATTAGAGTCGGTTCAGGTCGGGTGGGTCGAATCTGGTCGTAAAACTTCGAGAGGGTCGTTAAAGTTTTTTGTAGGCAGTTTACATGCAAAATATAAGCTAACCAAAGTGCACGATTGCACGGCAGATGAAAATGCCGATAGCTGTGAACCTGTAATTGTATATAGGTGTGTAAAAATTTTTTGTAATCTTTTGTATTTTATTAGAAACAAACAACAGCAAAGGCCTTTGCAAAAATACCACGTGGCAATAAAATATATAGGTACATACAATTAACACGATAATTATGCGGTACAATCACAGGAAACATTACAATATGAAAAATTAGTACATTGTACATATATAAGTGTTGAAGGCTAGCTATTTACATAAAAGGACTAGGTAGTAACCGGCAGCTGAGGGCCTTTTTTAAATTAATATAAACTGGATTAAATTGTCCAGATTAACTTTATAGCTTAACATAGGATTAACTTGAAATCATAACGTTTTGCAAATAAATGCAGATGATACGGTTTAGTCGATACAAAGTTTCATAAACGTTCGTCAATTTTATGTTGAATTACTGAAGTTAATCTAGTTAATCTAATCGAGTTAATATACTTCTGAAAAGGCCCGAAGAAGTATTTAAATCTTAAAAAATTTGTAGCGTTTCAGCCTGTAATTTTACAGGTGATGAAAGATTACAAGATTCCGTCAGTTCGCAGCGGGCAGAAATTTTTTGACTCCATTCGACGCGACCCGACGTACTCGTTCCACCCCTGGTTAAAGGTAAACCCTTCTTGGTGGAAAATTCCAGTAAAACAGTTTTGAAATATGAATTTTGAAGCATGTGTTGTAAATGAGAATACGCTGCGAATAAGAATGTTTGGTTTTGACCACAAAAGTAAATGCTGTATTTTGGTTATTTTTTACATCTGATTTTAAAATGAGATTTATACCTTTATGGTTCACTTTTTTTGTCAGTACTTCAGTTAGGAGCAAAAATTTATCAAAACTTAATACTTCAAAATTTATTTTCAAAAACTAAAAACTAAAAACTTCAAAAACTGACTAGCGTGGTTTCAGAAGTTAGCGACATTTTTTTCAGTTTCACTGAGAAGAATAGAGAGATCAAGAGTGCATCATACTGTCCACCAGTGGCGTAGTCAGAAAAAAATTTCGGGGGGGAATGACTTTTCGATTTTTTTGAAGTGTGTTGAAATGCACTTAATTCCTATTTTAACGCAAAAAACGACACATATTAGCATTTTTCGGTCAAAAACAATGCTTATTTTCGACCCCAGCAGTATCGAGCGTAAATTTGCAGCTAAAAATAACGAAAATTACAAAAATGGTGGACTGGTAACGGGTCGGAAGCTAGCAAATTGCAAATTTTTCGAAATTTTTTGTCATTAAAAACTGTACATTTTACTGGAAAGTGTTATTTTTGTACCAATAAAACAGCTAAAACGATACACTACACAGTGTATTAAGCAAATAGATAGTGCATAATGCAACTACATACATACGCACATGCTTTCATGCAAGATAAAAGCAAGGAACACTAAGCCAAAGAGTTGCAGGGGTCTGGGGGCGGTAGCCCCCAGAAAAAAATTGGGGAAATTTTCGATTTTTAGGCCAAATTTGGTCAGTTGGAGACGTATCAGAAATTTTTTCCGGTCGGACGATAAAAACCAAAGAGGGGACCCTTGTGTAAAATTTCAGTCGGAAAAAATTTCGGGGGGGGAGGAATTCCCCCCATTCCCCCACCTGGCTACGCCCCTGCTGTCCACAAACAGAAGACGAGTGAAGCACTGAGCTGGCTTACGATTTAAACGAGAAGGCAGGTTTGCTTTTCAAAATGTTATAGCTTGTAACTAATAAAACATAATGATGAAGACTATCTTCAAGAATGACTTGGCATAATTAATAATTAATGACGAGTACTTGAGCATTTAACAAGTCAGTAAGAAGCTGCATACATATGGTTGAGCGGTGGCAGTGTCATGGCTGGTATACATTAAGAACTAATTCACAAAGCTTCCCAAGTTCCCACAAAGCAGTTTGCATCTCGTGTTGAACTTTTCGACCGATAGTCACAGATGTTTCAAAACAGCCCAAGTCGAACTCGCGTTATTATGAAATATATACACGTTTAATTTTTTCCGTTACAATGCTAATACATACATACCTGTATTTTGATATCTGTTTTGAAAATAAGTTTTTAGGCCAAGTCTACCCAAGTTTAATGCAGTTTTTTATATGCCTGGGGTTCATCAGTTTGGTTCGATAATTCAAGTCTGTATGTGTATATAACAGTGAAACAATCAAATTTGAGATTTTTTCGTTTGCCTGTTTTGAAATATTCAACACACGTCTGCAGCAACAAACAAATCACCGCTTTATAAAAAATGAAATGATTTTTCCCAAAAGCCAAAGTACATGCAGGCGGCGAATAAACGTTTTTCCCAAACCCATTCCCACGATCACCCGTATTCTGTTGCTGAGCATGGAGTGGCGTTTTATCCTATCACGAAGTATCCCACGGCGAAAACGTCGTAAGCATTGGCAGCTATAAACTGGCGCAGATTGAATCCTGAGCGACTGCTTGGCGCCACTGATGGAGATAGTCTCCGTTCCTGTTCCAGAGCCACAAAAATGAAGCGATTTTTACCTGAAAAAACAAAGTTAAGATCTAGTGATGGTGAACACAGTTTCTCTTTCGTCTGGGTTTGAGCTTAGATATTTTCGGATTTATGGCTACGCTGACTTATGTAAGCTCGCTTACGGCGGACTGTACCAAATCGGATTAACTGACGATTAGCTTAAACAGATTTAGTTGAGGCTTAAATTTCTTAAATCGGTTCAAGTCTGCTACACCAGTGAAGACTGGCGCAGTTGGCGCTTAAGTTGTAGTTGAAAACTGAGGTTTAGCTGCGGTTTCGCTGTGATTTTACAAATCGATTTAACTGGAGTTTAGCTCGAACTCAGACTTAATCCGACCCGGCCTGGTTAGCCCAGGGGGTGCCAGGCCAGCATCTTAGTGGCTACACTCTCGTTATGTTTCTTTCCTTTCATGGTGTTTTTATTGCTTTTTCTATTCCATTCTATTTTATTCGATTGTCAACAGGATTAACATTGATCGTCGTGGTGTATGTAATTACTTCTATTTATGTATGTAGAAGTTAAAAAGCAGTTGTTTAGTTGCTTGTTTTTTTGGGAATGTCATAGGAATGTTAAAATTCAGTTTTTCGGAGATTGTAGTTGTATGGACTTGGTTTGTGTTCTCCGACTTACCCCCTGTAGCACGTGGTGGCTCGAACGCCAATACTTCTTGTCCCGAAGCCAAGTCGGCTCCAGGTATGTTGATGACCATCCAGTGCACATAGGCTGGGTTCGGAGCATCCAAATCTGCAATAAATGTTTTTAAATATGTGACGTTGTATATAATCAATATTTATTTTTTGCTATTTATATCATGATAGCTGTTGATATACATCCTAATTTATAGAAGACCTGCTACGAAAATCTCATTACTATTCAGGACCTACCTAATTGCACCAAATTACAAATCTTACGATTGTCAATCTAAAACCTGTAACATGCAACACGTGGCAATACGCGAATTTAACGCACGTAAGCCCGTCACACGATGCAATTTTTCCTGCAATTGTTGAATGGCAAGAATGCGCGTCGGCCTCACAGCATTTTTTGAAACATCGATAAATTCAATAAAATAATGGTCTTTAGTTGTAACTGAAAAAGTAAGTTTGACTTACTGATAAATACCAAAGTATATAGGACATCGAGGACTTCGGGCCAAAACAGAAAATCGGGTTTTCCAGAAACCTGAAAATTGACATGTTTTTGTAATTATTTGACAGTAATCGGCTCAGTGTTTGCCTTTTTTATACACGAATGCCTATGTTAGAAACATTGACTTAATCTTATGTAAGCGGTGTTTGACGCTCCACATAAAAATAACATGTTCAGCCAAACAAAATAGACTATACCTCAGCGGTTGAGAAATCTTTGCGTATATCACCGAATCGATCTCCATATTTGTACTGAAATTAATAAAATCATTATTATACTTGCACTAATTATAGGTACTGTGCTTGTGCTATGTGACATTATTCAACTTCATCGAATATTTTGATGTTGATGCTTAAATTGAATCGATTAGTTATTGGGTTGACGTAGCTTAGCTCTTATTTGACTACATTCCAGTATTTATTAATAATCAAAAATAAAGCATTACTTTTATAAGAATAAAAAATAATGTATAAAATAAAATAGGCTTTGTTTAAAAAGATCACGTACATTCGTCAGAACTATATACTGAAAACTTACAATAACGTGGAAGATGGGCGGTTGGTCTATTAGGTCAGGTACAATTCGCTCTCGATCTAAGTTTTCGTGGAACGTGTCTTGTCGATCAGGATCAAATCTGTGAAATATAATTTTGCATGAAATTATGTCTGAGATTGAGAAAAGTCTTGGTGGTGTCTTTTTAATTTCATGTTCAACTACTATTTTATTTCGGCACGGTTCACACAGATGTACTTTTTACTTTTGGCCTTAAGTCAATGTAGAAACGCGTTCTATTTTTTACTTTTTACTTTTGCAATCTAGCCAATCAGAATGTTCTAACAGAAGCTCCGCCTACTGAGCTTCCTTTTTATTGGTTAGATTTGCTTTTTGACATATAACTGCGCCAAAGCCAGCCCATTAAATGCGACATGCGTTAAGTTAGTATGTCTATGTGAACACTTTTGCGAAGGTAAAAAGTATAAAGTAACAAGTATAAAGTAACAAGTATAAAGTAAAAAGTATATGTAAAA
>JASANF010005718.1:0-27273 GCA_030248245.1 Trissonchulus sp. WLG1_4
TGTTTAAACGTTTTCTAAACTGTTTGAGACCTTCTTTAAATTTGTGACCGCCTACCGGTAACATGTTTTAATCATCTGTCGCTTGCTTATGTATTGTAGATAAGCTGTTTCTGTATGATTGTTTTTGTCTGAAAAATTTTGGTGACTGTGAATTTGAGTAAATTTTGGTAAATGCGAGACTTGACATTTTTTTCCGGCCATTTTTTTCAAAAAATTAGCAAAACTAGTAAATGAATTGTAAAAAAGTGCGAAAAGTAAGTGTAAAAAAGTGTTAAAAAGAGTAAGAAAGGTGTAAAGAAAGTGTAAAAAAAGCTGCAAAAAGTCCGAAATTTTGTTATATATATACCTTAAAAAAGTGTAAATAACGTTTTTTACTTATTTACACTTCGCAACCCTATGTATACATATTGTGTATTGTGTAAACCTACTACTGAGATGCCATGAGTTTACAGTGGAACCAAAAGGGGTCGGGGCCCGATGATTCTTCTTCACCAGCCACCCTTTTGCCTTTGGAGAGTCCACGTGAGGACGCAGCCATTTGGGCACTTTCCCAGTCGACGGAACACTCAGACCGTTTGAGCCAAAACTAACACTCTGAAAATATAAAAAAATCTAAAACTTTTTTGCTAAACAAACAATTTTCATTCCAGTTCAATTCTTAATCATAATCAAGTCCTTAATTTAGGGTAACTTAGTAGGTCACGGACTTGTACGTTACACTCGTATACTAAACTGTAAAATACATCGCTGTCCTGAGGCCGCCAGGGTCGCATCAGGATTAGACATACATTGTATTAATGGGAGGGGGGGCTACCCAGGTGAAAAATCAAAGTTAGCCAATTTTGCTTATTTTCACATAAGTTACTCCCCCAAGGCACTTCTACCTCAGAAAAGAACAATAATTAACCTCACACATGTATGAGGGGGACCCCCCCAAAATCGAGGGGCCGGGGGGGGGGGAGGGTTTCCAAATTTCGGGCAAAATTTAAAAAAAGGCCTTTTTGCGAAATTTTTACAAAATTTGTGCAACATTCAGGGTATTCTTGTTCGATCAAGGGGGGCAGGGTCCCCAAAATTTGGCCGGAGAGGTCCCCCCAAAATTTTTACCCCGTTACATGTATGATTAAGCTTGAAGGTGCACTTTTGGATCACTGCGTTTGTCAGTGTATTTACATAAGCAAAAGTGCGCAAAAAAGCCGTTAGTTGGACAGACACATCTAAAAGCAAGGGCAAAATGTGAAAAAATGGCTGTTTTTGGGCCAGGCAAATTCGAGTGATTTCACAGTTGACGTCACTGCACACACGCACTGGGCAAAAATATTAAATATTTTTCCCCGCCTGCTATAGACAAAATAACCCTGAATGTTTGAGAAAACTTGGATTTTTCGGTCCATGTTAGGTGTAATTTGAGCAACTGGAGACGCGTCGAAAATTCTTTCCAGCCAGATCATAAAAAACCAAAGGAGGAAACCCTTAATAGCGGTGAGCAGAATTTGAGCAAAATTTCAAGTTTTCAGGCCGAACGTGGTAAACTGGAGACGTATCTAAAATTTTTCCGATAGAAATTGTATAACAAAAAATGGGAACGATACATCAGACAGTGTATATATTACAGAAGTAAATGCAGCCTAATGTACTCATGTATGGCTTTGATGAAAGATAATAACAAAGAATAGTAACCCACAGAATTGCAGGAGTCTGGAGCGGTAGCCCCGGGAAAAAATTTCGAGAATTTTTCATACAAAATCACGAAATTAGTTTTCTGGGTACGCCACTTGTAAAAGGGACTGACAGGTTAAAACCTAAAAAACGTCTTTATTATTATAATAATCGATGCGCAGCGTTTCAGACTATATATTATATATTTTCTACAATAATTTTTTATAATATGAACATTGTATACAAATACTGGAATAATTTTGGCCAACTTTTACGTTGGACTGGATTGGGGAGGAGGTGCTGAAAAAAAGAGGACGTAAACAAGTCACAATGAGACTCAATGTACTACGAAAAATGTTTTTTATACGTACGTAATTAACGCTTCACTGCTACAGTACAGGAACCGCACCACACTACAAATTGCCACAGTTTTCTAAAAAATAAGATATGGGGGGGCGGATCACCATTTTAAGTGCGTGAAGTGCCTGAATTATAGAGCGAGAATGCAGTGGCTGTGGGAGGTGGTGAAAAAATGAAAGTTTATCGAGTTTCTGGCGTATGCATACGTAATTAATGCTGGGTACTATACACTTCTCGAGCACACAATATTTTAATTATTCTATATCAGTAGATGAAAAACATAAGATTTGCGAAAAATCTAAAATCATCAGCAAACCCTACTCTATTGTTTCAATTGCGACTGTACAAAATTCCTTAACCGCAGATGTACATGGGCGGTCTGAAGGGTGGGCAAGCCCTTCTTAAATTTGATACTCCAATACGAGGCCTACGAGCCCCCCCCCCCTCAGATTTGACCCATCGGGACAAATTTCTTCTCCCCCGTTCTTTGTGCTAAAAAGTGTCCGGAACCTCAAAAATAGCCCCAGATCGCTGTAAAATACCTTAAAAATTAGCAAAAAGCGAAAAAATATTTGAAAATATCAGAATTTTGCAGTAAATTTCCCATTTTAGGCTAAATTTTAGCTTTTTTGTCAGGTCAAGCCCAAGAAACGTCAGGACAAGCACAAGCACCCTAAAATTTCGAAAAGTCCGGGACCAGTTTCTCCTCGAGACCCCGTTTACATGTCAAGTTCTTAACTAAAAGTAATACAGTGTTAAACGTGTTAATATAAAAAATAGAAGAGTGCGTGTGTATGTGTGCGTACATTATAAAAATACTTCTAAAATCGTAACAACAATGTCAGTGGAGATGATGAGACCCTAAAAATAACAGAGCTGAAGCCGCCTTTAAGAGGCATAACTGCTTCAGCTAAAGCCGCGTTTATGAGGCATGTGTAACTGCTTATTCTTAAACAGTTAGGGACACACCGAAATCAACTCACCTGTACAAATATATATAAATTAGGTCAATTTATTGTTTCAGGCATCCAAATCCGTCATGGTTGCAACTGGAACAACAGAAGGGGCAGCTGACGCTGAGCAACCTTTATTTGCTGAGAATGATATCGAAGAGAACGAAGGAGATTATGACAACGAAGAAAATGATGATGGTGATACTGATAGCGCCAACGAGAATAATGTAGAGTACGCAGACAGCATTGCATCAACAGAAAGCGATGACGACATTAATGCCTTTGAAATTCAGTTATTGCAGCCTATATCTCCCTACGCCCCTTTGACACTTCGTCAGTTTGCTGCAAATATGCTCGGGTTTCTCATCCAAGCTAAGAAACTGACTCAAAATAATTTTTCGCTTGTGTTGCAACTAATATCGTCGACTCACGATGAAAATTTGGGTTGGATACCTACTTCGTGGAAGCAATTTGTTAGTTTGATAATGAAAATGTGCCCAATTAGCTTAAATTGCAGCCATGTATGCATCAATGATTGCACAATAATTGAAAATCCAAACGTACCGTGTGCATTCTGTGGGCAGATCGCCAAGAAGAAGTTCTACCATATCAGCATAATTGAGTGGATTAAGGTCTTATTCTCTAATCCAGTTCTCAGCAAACTATTGCAACAGCATATGGATGTCCCTTTTGTGGAAGAGGAGGACAGAAGATATAACATTTGGAAAACTCCTCTTTGGCAATACCTTTACGGGCCAGATGGACCATTCAACGGTGACAAGCGAAACTTGGCATTGGAAGTATCATGCGATGGCAAGTCTCCGTTCAAAACAAAAAAATCTCACACCGAATGGATTTTAGCAGTGCGTATTTTGAACTTCCCATCATTTTGCCGAAACGACGAAGGGAAATGGGTGGCATATGCAATTATACCAGGACCGTCCAAGCCGAAAACACTTAATCCATACTTTGAGCCTCTGGTTGAAGAAATGAACAGACTAACCAATGGTGTGCAAATTTACGACGCGGCGGCCGATGAGAATTTTGGACTGAAAGCAAGAATAATCTTGTTCAAACAAGATCAAGAAGGTAGTCAGGTCAAATATCATAATTAGATCATTAGAAAAATCAAATAATAGACAAAGTAGCCAACTATAAACGGCTAAATTTTGGGAACCAAAATGGACCAATTTGGATCATGTAAATTCATTACAAATCAGCTGATTATGCACTTACAATTGTTACATTTGTTAAGTCATGTAAGGTTGAGCAAAAGGCCCGTTTGCAATTTTTTTTGAAAAAAGTATCATTTTTACAAAAGTTTGCCCAAACTTGCCACTGGTCCCTGGATTTGGTCATCCCTCCTTCACCCTCATACATATCGTGAATGCTCTGTATAAACTAAGTTAAAGTATCAAACTAGGTCTTCACTTAAATATTATGTAATTCAAACATGCTAAAAATGACGAAACATTTTTATAAATTATCAGTCGGCCTAGCAGCTGAGTGAGGAGTTTTATTTCGAAAGTGGTAGTGGGGTGGGGGTTAGTCTGAGGATGTGTGTGACCGACATGTATGTGTAGGCACAACCAAAGTTTCATTCTAATAAATTCGATAAAAAAATGACAGTGATTTTTGCAATTAAAAAGTGCCAAAAAGGTCCGTGTGGAAAAAATTTTTTAGCGACATGGGGAATCTTGCCCACAGTATAAGACACCGTCAGCTGTACCTGGCACTAATAATATACCAATATGCCTAATGTATGAACTATATATATATATATATGAATGTGAGACTTTTTTACAAGCTCAATATTAACATTTTTCAGGGGCGGCCAAATTACTTAACTCAACTGGTGGTGCAGGAATAGCAGCCTGCTTGAAATGTCACGAGCGTGGCGTCCGCGTGAATCCGCTGAACAGGACGATTTGGCCACAATGCCGGAGGTTTCCCATTTTTATCAAGCAAACGTTACCTAGAAACAAATACATTAAGTATATACATAATACAATATAGACATAATGTAGCACATTGCACATATGCTATATATGGTTGCCGGCAGGTAGAAGTACGAAGAAAATATGACAGTTCAAAAGTTTATACGTATATAAATGTTTAAAATGTTACATGTTAAAAAATCCTATTTTTCCGAATTTTTAAAATAAAAAGTCACTTATCCTAATATGTTACAAATATATATATATAATATTTATAGAAATTACATTTCTAACCAAAGTTACAGTCGATTTATGCATAATTTATGCTTGCGTGTGTCCGTTTAACCGGCAACATTACTAATATAGCATGCCACCCTCTGAATTTTGTTCTGTGTACTCTCAGAGATTTGCCACAGGACGATGAAGAAAGACAAACTCACCTGCTAAACGACTCTGGGACTGCTACAAGTGCTTATGAAGGACGTCCTGCTGTACTTCAGCGTACACAACAGGAACTTAACCAGAACGGAAATGAATATGTGGCAATGCAACTCAACAGTAAATATTTTTCAATGATTAGTGTTATAGGCAGAGATTCACGGGAGGTACCGGCAAAGGGTGCTGGCATATTTTTAGGCAAAATTTTATGGGGGGGGGAGGCGAGATGGAGGGGGCTGCCTTCCCATGGATGGGGGGGCGTCGGACAAAATGGGGGGCGCACCAATTTCACGATTGTTTACACGAAAAAATTGTTATTATACGTTAAATGTTATATATACGTTATATTCTAGATACACTTATACTAAACTTAACAAAAGGTCCCAAAAAACCCGACGAACACGACTTCGCTACAGCTATTTTTTGCTTTTTTGCTTTCGCTAAAACTTCCTTCGAAAGCGAAAAACTTCGCTAACACGTACTTCCGGAAAAAAATTTTCGGCTATCTGAAATGGGGCACCCCATCTGAAATGGGGGGCTCAAAATAAGGAGGGGACGACCAAAATGGGGTGGGGGCTCCGGACCAACCGGGGGTGGGGGGCGCCCTCCGCAGCGCCCCCACTAAAAATATGCCAGGGGTGGGTGCACGACCCCTGACGGAAGGGACTTGGCATATACTGTGGTCCCTGGTTATGGTTCTTTTACAGCCGGAAATTGCTAAAGGTTTTGTTATTTTAAAACTCAGTTTTTTTCAAAATCTTTCGCAATTTTTCGATTTTTTAAGCATTGGGCGTATTTTTTTGGCCATTAAATGGGGGAAAAGGAGGGTGGCGGTTTGAGGGGGTTGCCCGCTATCTAAGGGGGGGAGAGGTGCTGACCCCTTGAGGTGTATTCTGTATACCCCCCTATTAGATAAAATATATCAGTGGCGATCGGCGGATGTAGCCAACGTATAAACACTCTTACACTGGGGTATCGGTATGTCACCGCACATACTAAATAGCAACTAAACTTGAATCACTGCCTGAGGATTATTGATCACCCCTTTTAAAATATTTTAAGACTTAAGATTTAAGATCACAGCCACAGGTATGGAACAGGGATATCGAATGAACAACCTATGTATAGGTCTGGCTACTTACTCAGTAAATACGCAAGTGTAATGAACTTTTCAGGAGATCGTCAAGGATGTCAAAATTTTGCTCGGTCAACCGGTGTTAAAGGAATGTGTGTGTTTTCTATGCTTCCATATTTCAACAGCATCAGTAAGTTATTCCTTACAAAACGGATTAGGTCAAAAGAAAAAGTCTATCTATCTATCAGATTGTATATATATATATATATATATATATATATATATATGTATGTTTAGAAAAATAGCATCGCATTATACAATATTAAATGTAGCAAATTGGTGCATATATTGTTGAAAAAAACAGGTTTGATTGTGTTTGGATAGGCGCGATAGCACATAACCTTGGAATATATACATCAGTAAATTATTCCTTGCAAAACGGATTAGGTATAAATGAACAAGTCAGCTATCAGAATGTATAATGTGATAAATATACATGTATATACAATTCATGCAGTAAACTATTTTTACTGTAGCCGATGTTGCCATTGATCCAGAACATACGCTAGTTGAAGTATGGCACAAAATGCGACACAGCATGATTCGGAAGTCTCCGCAAGATGATGCTTCAGTGCGGCAGTATGAGTTTGAGCTGAATAGAATTAATGAAGAGTATCTGGTAAGAGTTTAGTTGATCCAAAAGATTGTGTAAGTCAAGTAATAGGATTATGCGCAGTACGCCATATTGAAGTATATATATATATATATATATATATATATATATATATATATATATACATATATATATATATATATATATATATACATATGTATGTATATACATATATAAGAAACTTTTCTACATTTTTTACATGTTTACGTGCTTTTGTATACTATATAGTATCAGTATCTTAATTTCAGCCAGACGAACAAAATAACTTGCCCCTTGCGCCGTGGAACTTGGCTGATACAGAAGTGGCAAATAATTTCATTGCTGGAATTAAAGCACCAATTTCAGCCGACTGGGAGTCATTCAAACCGTTCGCAGACAGCTCAGAATACACGAAACATCATTCAATTTTGTTTGTAAGACATTTGATGATATTTATACATGTATACATAAATAGTTTAATTCAACGAAATACGCTAATATATGTCGTTTTTTGCGTTAAAATTGCAATTAAGTGCATGTTAGCAGATTTCAAAAAAAAGTGAAGAAAAAAAAGCATTTCAAAAAGTCATTCCCCACCCCCGAAAATTTTTTTGCCAACGACACTGTAATTAATTTATACAATATATATATATATATATATATATATATATATTAAATATATATATATATATATATATATATATATATATATATATATATATATATATATATATATATTTTTTTGTAGGCCCTGAAATCAAAGGCTCTGGCCTTAGCCGTCTACCATGACCAAAACTTGGGGCATGACCAAAAAAACACGGTGATCATGTTTTGCCACTTGGTGCAGCAAACGTTCAATAGTCTGAACCGAGAAGAGCTGGTTCAGCTGAAAGCAGATTTTTGCAAGCTTCGCGTCGCTCTGGCGAGATACTTTCCTGTATCGATGCAAGTAAGAAATATACATATTAATAATATTGTATATATATAATATATATATTATAATTATATATATAATAAAAGCACTCTCGATGCCCTTACTAGACATCAAACAGTTAGGTTTAAAATGCAAGTTTCTACTTTATGGCCAAAGGAGGCCCACACGAGGAAGTCTATATGTATATGTACATATATAAATTGTTTTTTAGACTTTTCACCATCACAATCTGCGTCATATAGTAGATGGAATAATGAGATTTGGCACAGGAACAGATATATGCTGTCTGGAGTCTGAAAGACGCTGGAAAAGTGTCCACGACTCACGTCTGGGCACAAAATACACAGACAAGCATTTGATGAAGAAGCAACAAGTAAATTTTACCTTTGAAATAATGCAAATGCAAAATTCATTGATGTAAATGTTAGTCCCTATAAACAGGAAATTATAGAAAAATGAATGAAATTTTATTAAAATGTTAATTACTATGTATGTAATTAGAAAATGCTAATTGTTGTGTATAAATACATAATAACGAAACTATTCTATATATACACCTATTTATACCTTCTGTATAAAAGTGTATGCATGCTTTATTTTTTACTTATAGTTGAAAGTGGCCCACGCAGAGCTAAACCGGGAAATTTCGGAATCACTTCGAAGCAAGTTAACTTGCGACGAAGACTTGGCGAACTACTTCACCCAGGAGAGAGAGTTCGACAACCATGTATCTATGCGAGGCAGCTGGGGATTCAGAGATTTTGTCTGTGCCGTCGGTCGCGGCGATCCGCACAACCTGTCATACATAATAGGTGCCGGACAACCAGCAATCTTTCATGATCGAAACAGTCTCCACGAGTATGTTGCACAATGTATATACATATATATTTTACGTGAAGGCTGCACACTATATTGTACATGTACGTTTTTGGGGCATGTCCGTTATTGGCCAACAAACCATTTACATGCTTGCGAATTTGTAATCATACATGTTAATAAGCCAGTATGTATATAGAAACATGTATCTATTTTAGGTTTCTGCTAGATAATCATGAAACCTACGGTCGAGTCTGGGCCCTATTTGAGCAGTCGGGAGCAGATATCAACGAATGGCATCCTGGTGAAGCAATAGCGAACGAATGTCCAAACTGGGAGTAAGGAATATTTAACTGTTTGTTGATGTATATACATGGTGTTTTAATTGGCATTGATAGCTAATAGTGGTAACAGCCAGAAAAATCTTTTAGTTGCTACATATAGTGGCGGCGTCAGTAAAGGTTGATGCTTAAACTGAGCTTGCTGTTTTAGGCAGTATATGATGGGTCCGAATGAAGCCGTGAAAAAATTTCACATGGCTGCTGTTCCGGATTTCGACAGGAACATTCTGCAGCAGTTCCGAGGAAATGAATGGCAGACCAGGAAAAACACAACAACAGATTCCAGCCATATTGCGATGGAGTTTAGAGACCCTGCCACACAGTTGCAGAGAAATATGGTCCTAGAAGACCCACCAACTTTCCTCTGGATTGGAAGAGTAGAATATTTTATGAAGCATCAGTTTCAGGGAGAACAACCCACTGAAATTGCTTACACGAGGTGGTACTCTGCTCCAACCATCCAGCAGCCGCTTTCCTTATGGAACACCACTGAAAACGTGCTAGATCATCAGCACGATACACTTGTGCCAGTACTATTTTTGACTGGGAACCAAATAATTGTTGCAAAAAAAAATGGCAGACTATATTGTCTGAGTTATGTTTAATAAATTCAATATAATGAACTGTGTGCTGACTTGTATAATACACTATAAAATTTAAAAAAAATGAGAAAATAAATTATAATTGTGTGATACCTGTAAATATGTATTCATAGTAGAGAATTTTTTGTTCAAGAATTTGAAATTTCAGAATAATGACAAAACACTAAATCTAATTAAGTAATTTACGGGTCTTTACGCAACTGGACACAAAACTCATTATGCAAACGGATTCAGCCTAGAATCAATGACCTAAATTAGCAAAAAGTTTTTCTGTCAATGTTATACGAACACCAAACTTGAACTATTTAACCAAATCAAGCTTTTGATTATCTTTTAAGGAAAATATTGCTGTCAATTCTGGGTTATTAAATCGTAAGTATCATTGCATCAAAACGAAAGTCTGTAAAATAATTATATAACAAAATTATACTAGTTAACAACGCTGTTTACTATTTCAATTTGTGAAGAAAATCATTTTCAAACGCAATTTTCGATTTAAGCGCGAGCCTAATACAAACTAAAAATTTAAAAATGAATAAAATTTTGAACATGCACGGTATATAATTACCAGCAAACAAACGTACTGTATGTAGCTTTTCTTTTTGCCTGGCACATCACATACACATACAAAAGCCAACTTCTAAAACTAAGCCTAAATTAAGCCTAAGCCCGGGTTAAGCATATTTCTAAGTCTAAGGCTCGATTCACACTTTCGTCCGTATGTCCGTTCAGCTGGCAGAATGAAGTCACTAGCAGCCTAGTGTAGTGGATCAGCCAGCGCCTGCACAGGAAGAAAGTGTTTGAATGTTTTTAACATGTTTTTTGCACTTTCGATTAACACACTTTTAACATGTTTTTAACATATTTTAACATGTTATTAACATGGTTTCAACATCTTTTAACATGTTTTTTGAATAGTGTTAAAACATGTTAAAAAATTTTAACTTCATTTTAACATGTTTTTCGCATCAAATTCACTCAAAATTAACATGATTTTAACATATGTTAAAAACATGCTAAAAGTATGCTAAAAAGTTTAGCATGATTTTAACACGCTTTTTTGCATCTTTTTCGCATATTCTAAAAAGATACGAAAAAATATTAAATCTATGCTAAAACTTTTAGCATAAATTTAACATGTTTTTAACACATGTTAAAAATATGTTAAATTTGTGTAAATTTAATGCGAAAAACTAATTGATGTTAAAATTTTTTAACATGTTTTCAACACTATTCTAAAAACGTGTTAAAAGATGTTAAAACCATGTTAATAACATGTTAAAATGTGTAAAAAACATGTTAAAAGCATGTTAATCGAAAGTGCAAAAAACACGTTAAAAACATTCAAACACATTCTTCCTGTGCTGGGACGTCATTATTTAGTCATTTTGTCGGCTGAACGGACATACGGACGAAAGTATGAATCGAGCCTAAGCCTCAATTAAATCAAAATATAGTTTATACTTCGATTAGCATTTGCAAATATATTTTCGGATGATTTTGCGGGCAGGAAAAAAGCGACCATACAAAGAGCGTGCAAAATTAAACACAAGGTAGTCAACAAGCCAAAACTTGAGCCAGCAACGTTACAGAGGTAAACATTAAACGACCACGTTCGTGGTTTCATTCAATGAAGCAGAGTTTTGTGTAAGTATTAATCAGAACGTACAATTTAAGCAGTAAAAATTTAAGCAGGATAAACGACTATAGCAATCAATCAGTAAACCAGTAATAAGTAAATTTACGAAATGCAATAAAAATGCTTCAGCTTGAACATACATAAGTTGACCGACTTTTTCTTGAAACGATGTTGCTGATTTTATCGGTGTGTCTAATTGAGATTTAATGACAAAGCTTTTGAAAGCTTGGCCAAATCGAGTAAATTGTGAAATATTGGTCAAATTGAGTAAAATTATGTTAAAATATCTGTCTTAAAATTTTGTGATAATTTACTGAAATTTTATTGTTGTTTTTGTTGTTGTTTTGTGAAAACTAGTTGAAACAATGATAAATAATGTTATCGAATTTTTGTTGATTTTAGAGGAAAGTTAAAGTGAAGTTATACTGAAAATGTAATGAAATAGTCTTGAAAACTTGGATTAAAATTTGTTGAAAATTTATTGATATTTTACGGAATTTTTTTGAAATATAAATGAAATTACCATTAAAATTTCGTCGAAATATAACAGATTTTTTGTTAAAGTTGGATGGAAATTTTGTTGAAATTTGGCTGAAGATTTTGAAGAAACTCCTTTGATAAAAGTGTTAAATTTCTGTGAAATTTCAGTGAAAATTCGAAGAAAATTTGTTGAAACTTTATTGAAAATTTTGTTGAAATTGTGACGAAATTTTGTTGAAATTTTATTGAAATTACGTTAAATTTTTGTAGAAATTTGATCGAAATATAGCAGAAATATTGCAAAAAAATTGTTGAAAATTTGTTGAAATTTCGTTGAAAATTGAATGAAATATGACAGAAATTTTTTTCCACAATATTTCAACAAAATATCATCAACTTTTCGCCCCATTGGGTTTCCTGTGCCTGGGTACGCCCTTGCCCCCATCGCCCCCTGGGCTCCCCTTGGGAATTCTGTCTTTCTTTCTTTCTTGTGTGTAGTAAGCAATTGCATTACAATAGGCTGGGCACAATGCAGCCATATATACACATGCATGAACCTTTACGACAGATAATAACAATGAGAACTACGGTAAAAAGTTCTGGAGGCCTGGGGGCGACAGCCCCCAGGAAATTTTTTGGATATTTGGGCTAAATTTGATGAATTGGGAACGTATCGGAAAATTTTTTGAGGGGGCCCTCTTTGCCAAAGGGGGGCGGGGGCCCAGACCCAAAGGGGGGGGGGGGGGCGGGGCCCCCGCCCCCCCCCCCTGGATCCGCCACTGAAACAAATGCTTACATATTGAATCTTGAATCCCCCCAATCTAGTTTTTTTCTGGAAATAATTTTCCTGTGCGCCGCTCAAGTTACATACATAAGAAAACGTGTGTACAAAAAGCACAAAACAAAACGAGGGACCCAAAACGTGTGTATAAAAACAAAGAAAAATACCTTAGCCGTATGAGAATTTTTGCCAATCCTGGCCCGTATTCACATACTAAGTGTTATTCACAAACAAACGCTAAGCGTTTGCTAAGCGCTAAGCGCTTAAGTATGTTTAGCATGGTAGAAGTTCAAGTTTGTGAATAACACTTAGCGCTTATAAGCGCTAACACTAAGGCCCGTATTCACATACTAACACTAACGCTTAAAGTTAGTGTTTACACTAAGTGTTAGCGCTTATAAGCGCTAAGTGTTATTCACATACTTAGTGTTTATTTAAGCGCTTAGCAAACACTAACGCTTAACTTAGCGTTTCAATTTTGTATTCACATACTTAAAATTTAGTGTTTGGCTTAAAATTAAGCGCTTAAGTTTAGGGACCTCGGGAGCTCCCTAAGCGCTAAGCGCTTAGTTAGTGGATGGTGTGGGGAAGGGGTAGGGAGAGTGGGGGATGTTCTTGGCCGCCATGGGAAGGAAGGGCATGCAATTTAGGATATATTAGTGACATTTTCCGACCAATTCGATCCATTTTGCTCGTTTAATCGCCAAAAATAAAAAATGCACTTTGTTGTCCAAATTCGTTTTTTGACATTTTTGAGCAGAGCATCATAATCGAAGTAATTTTTCTTCAAGAACTTCTATTTGAAAATTGATATTTTTCACGATATGCCCCCTGAAACATGTAGAGCTGATTTTGCATTTCTCATGAATCCACCTGCTGAAAACATTTTTTACAAATTTATAGCTCGAGAAAAATATATATTATTAATAAGAAATAGTAATTTAAATAAATCTATAATCGGATTTATAAATACCAAATGGAAATGCCGATAAATGACGAATTCCGGATCCACATCAAGCAGGGAGCGCACTCCAAGCCAAAGCCAAAACTAAAGGCCGATTCACACGCTGCGATTTTACTGCGATTTTGCCGCTGCGTTTTCGCCGCTGCGGCAAAACGCACTGTCTGAACAGACGCAGCGATTTCCATGTGGAATGAATGCGTCTTGATTTTTCCGCAGCGTTTTAAACGCCAGACTGCAATTCGGCTTGCGATTTCAGTGCGTTTTGATGCTGCGGACGTGTTGATTTCAACAATATCAGCAAAGCTGTTTTTTAAAACAGTAAAGACGCAGCAAAATAGTTTGCGAGACGCAACGTTTGTTCAGACGCTGCGTTTTGTGTGCGACACCCTGCGTCTTGCGTTTTGCGTCAAAATCGCAGCGGCAAAAACGCACCGTGTGAATCGGCCTTAAGCACAAAAGTTGCTAAACGCTAAGTTTAGTATAACACTAATTTTTAAGCGTTTATTTTGTGAATAACAGTTTAGTACAAATTAAGCGCTAACACTTAGCAAACGCTTAGCGTTAGTATGTGAATAACTCTTAGTATGTGAATTCGGGCCTAAGTGTAAACACTAAGTTTAAGCGTTACACTTAGTATGTGAATACGAGCCTGTCTCTAAAAACTTAATTTTTAAATAGGTTTCTGTCGCTGCGAGCCGAACAGCTGAAATTTGATTTCTTAAAAAATAAAAAATTTTGCACAAAAATTAAGGGGGCGCTCCGGGAATCGGGGGTTACATAAAAATTGGCGAAAAGGTTGGCAAATGTCAAACTTAACTATACATATATGTAGTACGGCACAAAAGAACACTGGAGGCAAAATTTCAAATCACGTGATCATGTCACGTGACTCCCAGAGCACCAAACGTGAGTGAATTTTCGGCAAACGATAACTCTGCTTATAGTTTGCGTATAGTCACACTTTATATACCAAATGTATTAGTGTAGCTTTATATGTAGCTTATGTGCATCTCTAGTTGAACATTATTTTGGTTTTTAACATTTATGTCGGATTTGGAAAAAAAAATGTCATTATGTGTTTTCTAAGTCGAACTCTGAGCAATAAAATTTCTTTAAAAAATTTCTAAACTTTATTTAAAAAGAACTAAAAAATTGTTCAACTGCGCAGAGCCTAAGACTATAATTGTGCAAAATATTGTAGAAAAATATCTTACCAGCATTTTATTATCGAATTCCGAAAAATTGGTTTTGTATTCACACAGCCTATTTTTGAGTCTGCTGCTTCTGAAAATGTCCCTTCCCTGTCCCTAAGCTGCGATTGATTCATACTTGTCCCTAAGCAGCTTAGGGAATGTCCTTAAGCAGCCATAAGGACTGTCCCTATGTCCCTAAGCAATGTTGAGCAATGTTCTACTTTTTTCCTGTCCCTAAGCAACTCGGCCAATCAAAATACGGCAGTGACTACATGTGACACGAACAACAGCCAATCACGGACGAACTCGACTACTAGTGAAAGAATGTCGTGGGCTTGTGTTGCAGTAGTTATTCCATCGTTATTTTTGGGTTATTTAACACATTTTTGCGTGAAAAGTACTTGGTTTTAACTTTTTATACCAACCTTTTTATAAAATATACTAAAAGTTTATAAAGATGTTTTAGAGATTAAATTTACAGGACCTGGTAGTCAAGTAGTTAAGATTTTTGCTCCTCAAACTATGTATCAGAGTTCGAATCCCATGTTCGAAATTTTGTCTTTTCTTTTTTTTTCAGCTTACAAATAGGTTTGATAACTTTTTCAAGGTACTTTAAACAAAACGCATTTTATCCAATGACGTTTGAGCATTAGTTCATGTGAGAAAGACTATTCCCTTGTCCTCAAGGAGTATGAATCAATCACCTCGAAGGACAGGGACAAGGACATTCCCTATAGACCTTAGGGACATTTATTAAGGACAGGGACAAAGCATGAGGACACAGGGACAAGGACACCTAGGGACAGGGACAAGGACAACGCTTAGGGACAGGGACAACGCTTAGGGACGAGTATGAACCAGGCTTAAGCCATGAGCCGAAACTAAACAAGCAGACTACAAAAACCTATCTCATAACAATGACTGTTTGTAGGTAATTATATCGTTTAATATGCTTATATGAATGCATAAACAAGTTTCCTACGTCCACAGAAACATACAATTATGCAATTTTTTATTGTAAACAGTAAACAACTTTTTTATGGTGTGAAAACGTAGTAACCAAAAAAATCTCAAGAAAAGATAACTTCGACTTGACAGAAATGTAGCTGAAAAGAAACAGAAAAATGACAAAATTACAAAAAAGGGCAGAAAAATAGCACAAAAAAAGATGGAAATGTGACAGAAACCAGGACGAAAACTGACTGATATATGACGGAAAAGTAACAGAAACTTAGCTGAAAAATAGCTGAAATGTGACGGAAAAATGGATAACATTTGGCAAAAAAGTGGACAAAAAGTTACTGAAAAACAAATGATACTATAATGAAATATGACAATAACTTTTAGGAAACATAACTGATATTAGACAGATAAACAACAGATAATTCGTGAAAGTAAAGCGGAAAAAAGGCAGATACTTTACTGAAATTTTTGAGAACATTTCAAGAAAATTGGAGAAAAATAAAGGCTGACAACGAATGAAAAAATTTTTCCGCCAATTTTCTGTTTGTTTTCCGTCACTTTTTGAGAATATTTTTTCCTGTGAAGGCTCATTACATAAATATATAATTTTTAAAATAAAGTCTAAGCATCAGGGGCCGTATTCTCAAAATTACCTGCATGTAAAGTTAGGCTAACTTTACCCACAAGTAAAGTGAAGGTAAAGTCGTATTCTCAAACAATGCTTAAAGCCAATGTAATAGCTAAGGTTACCCTTAAGATTCGGTCCAGAAAAGTGCTTTATCTTGTTTCGCAGCTCAAGTTAATGTATTGTGCAAATTTTTAACCTCAATTGTCGACGATAACTTTGTTTTCAATTTTAACTTTACCTTTACCCACAGAATTAACTTTACCTTCACCTTGCCTGTGGGTAAAGTTAGCCTAACTTTACCTGCAGGTAATTTTGAGAATACGGCCCCAGACTACATAAGCTGAAACTAAACCCGATAATAGGGTGTGGGTAAAATCCCACACCCCGATAATAACTCTGGGACTAAGCCTGAGTCTAAATCCTAATCTTTGGGTAAATTTGAGTATTTTGAAAACGCACACGCACACTCACACGTGATGAGCCTTGCAGGAAGGAGAGCTCAATTAGATACGAAATAATGCTCAGCCATGAAAGCCAAACTTTACACCGAAGCAACTAGTCACAATGAGAGGTATTATTACTCATGCTTTCGACCTGGTATTCTTTCTATTACAAAAGACATAAACGCCAAATTGATTTTTTTGCTATATAAATTTGAACATGGAGCTAGAAGGTTTTATCATATTGGTAATAGCTAAGCTAACCTAAACAACTTCATTAAGGGGGCGCTCCGGGAATCAAGGATTTGGGCCGTATTTTTTAAAAACAGCCAAAATGACCTATCATTCTTGAAGAAAAGTTGCCCAAAATACTATTTCTGATGTTCTGACGCGCATATCTCCATAGCAAAAAATTTGGAAAAAATTGGACAATTTACTTATTTTATTGGGTCCGTGAAGCTGGCGAAGAAAGTAGTGGCACAAATTCTAATTTTTACGGCACAAATTTACTCACATTTGTGCTAAATTTGTGAAGCAAAAATTGAAATTTGTTCCTTTACTGCAACGGAGATCGAGAGGGGGCCTTTCTCGTGGTGTTGACTTCACAACACGAGGTGACAACTTCACAATTTTTTTTGTCATCTCTGAAACGTAAACAAAACGTAGAGTTCTTTTGTTTTTTATAACCAAAATTTATCAGTGTAATTTGTGCCGCAATTAAAAAAAGAAACACAAAAATTGGAAGCGAAAGTTCATGTTCAAAAGTAGAAGTTGTGCGTCGGTGTCTGGCTTCATTCCGCTAAATTGCCCGTTTTTTACGCGAGTACGACTTTTTTGTTTTTATGTATTTCTTGAAACTTATGCAGACTTTTTTGTTAATATTTGGCTCCATTTGAAGTTGTTTAGATGGGTAAAACTAAGCATTTTAGAAAAAATGCAGAAAGGTGCCTCATTATGCTTTACTTCTTGGAAAACGTAAACAATTCTGAAATTTTAAGAATAAGAAAATCGATTAGAGATTCTTTTGAACCAAAAAAGGTCCACAAGCCTCCCCTAAGTTGTATTTAACCCAATTTCAGCAGTAAAGTAGCTTTGAAAGTATCACTTCACATTTAGCGGATTTTTAAATTTTATTTAGCGGAATGAAGCCAGGCACCGAAACAGGCCAGGCACGCAAAACTTCTAATTTTAAACATGAATTTTCGCTTCCAAATTTTGTGTTTCTTTTTTAAAGTTGCGGCACAAATTACACTGATAAAATTTGGTCATAAAAAGCAAAGGAACTGTAGGTTTTGTTTACGTTTCGGAGGTGACAAAAAAATTTGTGAAGTTGGCACCTCGTGTTGTGAAGTCAACACCACGAAAAAGGCCCCCTCTCGTTCTCCGTTGCAGTAAAGGAACAAATTCCAATTTTTGCGGCACAAATTTAGCACAAATGTGAGTAAATTTGTGCCGTAAAAATTAGAGTTTGTGCCACTACTTTCTTCGCCAGCTTCACGGACCCATTCGACTTTTACACAAATTCAGCAAGTAAGCCAGTGCATCAACGCTTTTTGAAGTTTTCAAAACAGACGATACGTAAATTTTATTAGTCGTAATGAAAAATTAAAACAATTTTATTGCGTTCTGTGCAAAAAAATCGCACAAGAAACCATTTTCAGAAGCAGCAGACTCAAATATAGCTGTGTGAATACAAAACCATTTTTTCGGCATTCGATTACAAAATGCTGGTAAGATATTTTTCTACAAAAATTTGCGCAATTATAGTCTTAGGCTCTGCGCAGTTGAACAATTTTTTAGTTTTAGTTTTTTAAAATAAAGCTTAGAAATTTTTTTATACGAATTTTATTGCTCAAAGTTCGACTTCGAAAACACATAATGACATTTTTCATCCAAATCCGACATAAATGTTAAAAACCAAAATAATGTTCAACTAGAGAAGCACATAAGCTATATTTTGGTATATAAAGTGTGACTATACGCAAAGTATAAGCAGAGTTATCGTTTGCCGAAAATTCACTCACGTTTGGTGCTCTGGGAGTCACGTGACATGATCACGTGATTTGAAATTTTGCCTCCAGTGTTCTTTTGTGCCATACTACATATATGTATAGTAAAGTTTGACATTTGCCAACTTTTTCGCCAATTTTCGATGTAACCCCCGATTCCCGGAGCGCCCCCTTAAGGTGGCGCTCCGAATAACTGACTTTGGGCAGTAAAAGTTTTCAATCACGTTTTCAGGTTTTTGTTCTTGAAGAAAGGTTGTTCAGCAGTGAATTAGCTTTCGTTTGATATACATAACATGTAGTTTTGTTGAATTTAATTTTTTGACCTGAATTTCGATATGGCAAAATCTTCAAATCGATTTTCCGAAAAATTGTATATGGCTTTTGTTACTTTTGATAACGGTTTTCCGCAGATAATAGGTGACTGCAACTTTTTAAAAAGTCGTTTGTGTAGGCAAACATTTGTAAAAAAATTTTCAAATTACGTTGAGCGATATGGACAAAAATGCACTATTTTTCAAGCTAATTTTTCGTTAGCTACTTTTTGGCTTCTCCAACTTTTCTCAATGGTTATTTGCATTAAAAAACACGCTCTATTTTTTGACACTGTCGTTTGTGTGGGCAAACCTCAGATTTTTCTGATCGGCAATAGCCTTTTTTGAATCGTGATAGCTCTCCTCCATGTCGTTTTTTCATTGTGAAATTTGACTTAAAGTTAGAAAATAAGTAGATTCAGGTGTACCTCCTTCGAAAATGTTGATTTCTGTTTTTGGTGAAATTCTGCAGCGATTTCAAGTTGACCAATTTTAGAAAAACTAGTGTATTTTGAGCCAAAACAATTGGATTAAAATTATAAGAAAAGATACACCTCGGCAACATAATTACCTACAGTTTAAGCTATAGATCGTAAAATTTGAATAAAGTTTCGCTCAGTTATGCCGTTTGAAAAATTATGCGCATTTAGCGAAAATAGAAATTTTCAATCGGTGATAAAAAATCAGAACAAGGCAGCAGGCACGTGAAACTTACTCAGAAACAGAGCTTTATAACAGGCTTCAATATATTTAACCGAAATTTATTCTAGCTAGAACCTACGTCGACTTATAAGATAATAAAGTTATGGAAGTTATTCGGAGCGCCACCTTAAAAAGGTATTTCCATGTTTAGCTGTATCGATGGCTTAAAGTGCGCAGACAAGCACGCAACTCTTTTCTGGGGCCGTATTCCAGTAGCGTACCCAGGATTACGCGAAGGGGGGGGCTGAACTGATGGTCGACGACCGGGGGGGGGGGGGGGGGGGGGTGAAAACGCACACGCAGTCCGCGGCAGTCTGCAGAAAGTTCAGCTTTTTAAATTTTTTTTCTGATTTCATTGATATTGCAAAAAAGTTTTATATACGCAACATATCGTGCAATCATAGTGGTTGCAGGGGTCTGGGGGCGGCAGCCCCCAGAAGCTGGAGCTTTTTTTGAATTTTGAAATAAAATTTGCATTGAAAAAGCAATTCTAAGCAACACTTGGTGTTTTATCATAGTGGTTGCAGGGGCCTGGGGGCGGCAGTCCCCAGAAGCTGAAGCTTTTTTAGAATTTTGAAATAAATTTTGCATTGAAAAAGCAATTCTAAGTAACACTTGTTGTGAATTCATAGTGGTTGCAGGGGTCTGGGGGCGGCAGCCCCCAGAAGCTAAGGCTTTTTTAGAATTTTGAAATGAAATTGGGGGCGAGATCTCCTCGAAAGAAAATTTTGAAAAATTTTTGAAATTCCAGTGTAATTTTAGTCAATTGGGAACGTGCCGGAAAATTTTTTTTCAGCGGTGTCATAAAACCAAAGAAGACCACAGGAAAAAAAGTGAAAAAGGGGGGGCTGAAATCGCGAAGGGGGGGGGGCTAAAATCGCGAAGGGGGGGGCTGATGTCCCCCTAGCCCCCCCCCCTGGGTACGCCACTGCCGTATTCTCAAAATTACCTGCAACCTGCAGGTAAAGTTAGGCTAACTTTACCCACAGGTAAGGTGAAGGTAAAGTTAATTCTGTGGGTAAAGTTAAAGTTAAAATTGAAAACAAGGTTAACATCAACCATTGAGGTTAAAAATTTGCACAATACATTAACTTTAGGTCAGGGTTTTTTTTTCAAAAAATTTTGTGTGCATAATTGTGCAAAATTTTAATTTTAGTGTGCAAAATTTTATTTTTTTGTGCAAACTGTAAATGCGTTTTCATCGCCTATATAGAAGCAAATATACACGTTTTTATACCTCTAGAGGTACATACGTATCAGTGGCGTGCCCAGAAAAAAATTTCGAGGGTGGGGAATGAGTTTTCAATTTTTGTAATGGGTCAAAAAAGGCACTTTTTAGCAATTTTAACACTCATAAAACGTCCTACAAACGCAAGATTACTAAACCAATACGTTGCAGAGGTCTGGGGGCGGCAGCGCCCCAGAAAGAATTGGCGATTTTTTCAAATGTTAGACCCAATTTGGTCAACTCACAACTGGAGACATCAGACATTTTTTCAGACAGCAAAATTGAAACAAAAGATAGTATATAAGTAACGTCACATCAGACAGTGTGTATATAACGCAAGTAAATGTAGCATAATATACTCGTGGAGACAAGCAAATGCACTATGCAATATAATGTACTCATGTATAAATGCGTAGGCGTTGTTGAAAGATATGTAATAACAAGGCTTAGTACACCACAAAGTTGCAGGGGTCTGGGGGCGGCAGCCCCCAGAAAAAAATGGGGAAAATTTTGATTTTATGCCAAATTTGGTCAATTGGAGACGCATCAGATAATTTTTCCGGCCGGACCATAAAACCCAAAGAAGGGACCCTTGTGTAAAAAATCACTTGGAACACATTTCGGGGGGATTCCCATTTCCCACCATCCGTTATTGTTGTTGTAGCTCATTCCCACCATCCGTCCACCCTGGGTACGTCATTGCTGGTTGCTACTGTTGCTGCTATGTTTATGTTGGTGTGCTGAGATTCTAAATATTGGAAATTACTGGCATTAGCACAATGGCTATCAGATGCAGATCCAAAAAATTTTTGAGCGAGGGGAAGCCGACCCACTTCTCATAACTTTATCCTGCAAAAATGTGTTCGCCATAATTGGCGGTGGTCTTAGGGCGGTAGACCTCAGAAGCGACAGCTTTTGTGGAGTTTTGAAATAAAATTTGCATTAAAAAAGCAAATTTAAGCAACACTTTGTTGACGAATCTGCGCTATTGCTGGGCCTAGGGGCGGCAGTCCCAACTCCCAAGAAGCTAGAGCGTTTGTAGAATTTTGAAATAACTTTTGCATTGAAAAACATATTCATCAACACTTGTTTAGGAACCTGAACCTGGGTCATTGCTGGAAGCTGGGCGGGGCGGCAGTCCCTTGAAAATGCAGAAATTTTTTATTTTTCGAGCAAAATTTGGTTAATTAAAGACTAAACGGAAATTTTATGGCCGGGCCATAATATATATTCCAATTTCCAAGAGGAAAAATGTGTAACATTTTTGTGTAAAATTGTGTAAAAGGTGTAAAAATTGTGCAAAATTTTACGAGGAAAAAATTTCTGGGCGATTTTAAGAAAAATAAAACTCTAGCAGTTTGAACAGCAATTACACAAATCATGTGCCATTTGCAAAAAAGCAGTATATATAAAAACCTGCCGCCTGGATGCCGCCAGTGATGCCAGTATATGCAGGGGTCTGGGGGCGGCAGCCCTCAGAATTTTTTTCGATTTTGCATTAAAAACAGTGCATTTTGAACACATCCCAGGCCCATCGGGCACTGTGCATTATTGTGCAAAATTTTAATTTTTGTGTGCAAAATTTTAAAAAAGTGTGCATTTGCACAGGGTTTTGCACAAAAAAACCCTGCTTTAGGTGAAAAACAAGAAAAACCACTTTTCTCGCCCGAATATTGAAGATAACCTCAGCTATCACGTTGGCTTTTGTCACTGTTTGAGAATACGATTTTACCTTCACCTTACCTGTGGGTAAAGTTAGCCTAACTTTACCTGCAGGTAATTTTGAGAATACGGCCCCAGGTGGCGCTCCTGAAATGTGACTTTTCAAAAAACGGCAGTTTGGGACCAATTTTGAATACACAAAAAATGAAGTTGATTGATACAAATTAGCATTCACTGTAGACCAAACGTGAGTGGAATTTCGGCTTGCGATTTCTCTTCGCAAGTAAGTAGCTGTTGCACAATAAATAGCTCATTTTGCTCGCCTCAACGTGATCGAGCGGTCGCAAAAAGTCATTTTTGATGATTGATATATCGAAAAACACTAAAATCGCGATTTTTGAAAAACATAAATTTGGCTAAATTTTCTAGGTACCATCGATTTGCCAAAAATCAAATTTTGCGACCGCTCGAAGATGCCAAGGTGCATTTATGGGAGGTGCAACTGAGGCGGGGGGGGGGAATTCAAAGTGATATTTTTTCACCGTAAAAACACGTTTTTATAGGTTTTCGCATGCGCTGAGTTTATTTTTAGCACTTTCCAAGCGAAAAAACGTTGATTTATACATTTTCGAAAAATTTCAATTTTTGTGGAAAATCATCGTTTTTCGACATACTGGGGCTAATCATCGAAAATTATGACCAATACAGTCGTAATACGAGCCTGCAGTTTGATAGTCATAAATTAACACATAATAATATACTTAATACAGCTTTGTTTGCAACATATTTAGCTCACTCATACTAAAAATCTTAATTTTGCCAACTAAAAAAAGAGGCTAAATATTAGGGATGTCGCGGATATCCGCATCCGCATCCGCGGATGATCCGCAACTTTTTGACATCCGCATCCGCAAAAATTTAATGCGGATGTGCGGATGTTGCAGATTCGGCAAAATTTACTAAAAATGTAGAAAATCAGACGACAATTTTGATTTTTGTGCATGTATATACGAGTATTTTTGCTCTTAGAACGGTGGATGAAACTTTATTCTAGGCTTTTTCACCGCATTGTCGCTCTTTTCTAAAGTAGGCTTCACGAATATTTGATATTGCGGGCATATTCGAACTAAGTTTTGCATTTGCATGTTTGAGAGAGACTAGTCTACAAACTTGTAAAATGTCACAACAATATCAGTTTTTAACTTGCATGCTTTCGTGGATTAAAAAGAATAGACAGAATACGTATAGTGATTATACACCAACCAAAACTAAAAGCATCACGTTGCCAGAGGGTCACGCTGATAGCCTTTGAGTTGGCATACAGTTAACCAATAGCGTTTTAACCAAGCTTTTGATGGCTGCGCATGGCTTAGACGATATGTATAATGAATGCACAACTTCGATACAAACTGTTTTATCTAAGTCTCATTCCTTAGTACTTGCATTCTTGCAATCATAATTGCTATTTTTAGTATATTATGTATTTTTTGGTGAAAAATTTTTCAAAAATTCTTTTCATAACTTGTTTAGAACGTATTCTAAAAAGATCCGCATCCGCATCCGCGCGGATGTCAGAAGTCAACATCCGCATCCGCATCTGCATCCGCGGATGTCAAAAAAGTCACATCCGCGACATCCCTACTAAATATGCATAGTTAAATTGAGCTTACATGTCAAAAGTTTTAGTTTCTTTTTGCGTAGACATTAAATTTATTACATTTTTCTAGAAAAATATGCATCTTTGGTCATAAGTAGCGATTTCTAATGAAATAGAATGTCATAAATACAATCTGAAAACGTCACTGATGCTCAGCACCAAGCTGGCACTGACACTAGGGATGGAAGTCTCGGTTTTTTTTCCGAGACCGAGACCGAGACCACGAAACCGAGACTACCGAGACCGAGACCAAATTCCGAGACCGCCAAAACCGAGACTTTGGGTCATTTTTTGCCATTTTTTTACCCATTTGTTTGATGACTTTTTACAACTTTTTAGGTAAACTTACAAGACCATGGTCAGACACCTTATGTATATATAGCTAACAGCTATATACATCACGGCAATGTTGGTTACGTTCCTGGTTCTTTCCTCCTTTTGTGTGGATGTGGGGCCGTGTCTACTTAAATACTGTAAAAGTTTGACCTCTGTCCCAAAGCAGACGCAATTTGCCCTTGTTCACGCCAGAAAATAGCAATTTCAGACACTGTTTGGCTGAATTTAGTTAAAAATCGCTCAGCTTGTAAAATTATCATGTTCTGCTAAAATATACACCCAAGATGAAAAGGGTTTTTAGCTCAAAAATTAGACCTGCGCGTCTTGACGCTCTTTCATTCTTTGCCTCCGGCGTGACACCCCTTTAAATTGTGCCCCCTCAGTCCCTGGGACTAAATATTAGTTGGGAGTAGTCTTCCCTTTTCATCTACCGAACTACATGTGTCACCCTCACCGCATAATTTTGAGTAGTGCGTCTAGTTGAAATTTCACAGATATGTTTTTGATTTTTTGCTAAACTCATACTAATTGGAAATTACAGTTAAGTATGTGAAGTCACCGATTGGCACAACAAAGTTGACCCGCCAAAGGCTAAAGATTAAAGAATAAATAATAATCACACAGACAGACTTGAAAGATATGAAATAAGAAACCTAATCACAAACATACATTTTTGTGTGTGTATATACTGTGTTTACTGATAAACTAAACAACCACGGTAAAGTTTTCGGAAAAAATCGACAGAATCTCACTGTTTGATGTGAAATTTTGGTGAAATAAAAACTTCCGAAAAAAATTTTCTGCCAAAAATATAAACCAAAGGCGGGACCACAGGAAAATTTTTCACAGATTTGAAAAACCGAGACCGGGTACAAACCGAGACTTTTCGACTACCGAGACCGAGACCGAGACTGGGCTAGTCTCGGCTTTTGACCGAGACCGAGACCGAGACCAAGACCGAGACTTCCATCCCTAACTGACAGTCAAAGTTAGGTTTAAAAGTGCAGCTTTATTTATGATTCCACAGTAGCAAGGGTCCTTTTATTTGATGCAAGCAACTAAGACTAACCTTTGCTGACCCACCTACTAAGCCTGAGCCTAAGCACTAAGCCTAACCTAAGCACTAAGCCTAAGCCTAAGCACTAAGCCTAAGCCTAAGCCTGAGGCCTAAATTAAAGAAAAAACCTGCTAAGAAGCATCAGAAATAACTTTACTACACTAAAAAACACTAACTAGCTTTATATTTTAATAAAATTTGCAGCTATAGCCCGGAATTTCTACGGAACCGTACTTGTGCTGTAGCGCTTCGATCAGCCTGGTCCTGGTGGTTTCAGAAAAAGTTCTGTCACTTTTCAAAGCCTGAACCGATTTACAAAATTTTTTCAGCATTTAGTAGCTTACAAGTTGCTCTTTCAATGGTAACAGCAGGTTTTGATTTGATGCAATATTTTTGACTAAATCCAATTTTGCGCAAAAAATTTCATGTAAAGTTTAATTTTTGGACAAAGTTTGATTTCCAGCTAAAACTTACATCCTACAAACTTCTAACCTAGCCTATTCGAAAGAGCGTTCAATTTTGACCCCTCTAGGTTTGGGGGATATAGGGGGACTCCGGATCATTAGTCGAAAAAATGCCGTTTTTCCGACTTCTTCGACCCCTAACTTTTTTAACACCAATAATTTCACTTCAGATTTTTATTAAAAGGGGCGACAGCTATTTTGGGGGCTAGAGATCAGATTGGGGGCATGGCTGACGATGGGGGTTTCATATTTTTATTAAAAGATGGGGTAGGAAGCGAATTAGAATCGAAAATAATTTCCCCCCCCGCTTCAGTCTGACCGCTTTTATGTGCCAAATTTTAACTTTTTTTGTTGGGCCATTTTTTTTTTAAATCGCAAGCCGAAAATTTGCGTTTGTATTCACACGCACTCTATTTCTGTCTCATGCAGAAGGTATTGCGTTAGTTCACAAAAAAATTATACCACACACAATAAAACACCAAACATTTTTAATTACGTTTCAGTAAAACACAACTGCTAGTGTTTTCCAGCCTTTCAAATTCATTACATACCAGGGTTGGTTTTTTTCCGGAAAAAAATTATGGCCGGAAAAAAACCGGTTTTTTCCGGTTTTTTTCCTTTTTTTTTCCTAGTTTTTTTCCGATGTCCAAAAATGGCGATAAATTACTTTTGGACTGTAATTTCTACAATTTTCGTCTAGTAACTTGATTATTAATTGCTGGCGACTTTTCACAGCTTATTTTGTTTTGTCTGCACTAGATAGATGAGAGAACAGCGGCCAAGTTTAAACAGCGAGATTGGATCGTCATCAAAACATACGCCGATCAAATCCCCATTATTCTATGAGTGGATTAATGTTTTTGCTATTGCTGCACGTAGTTTCCAAACAATTTTTTTTCTAATTTCTAAGCCATTCTATGTTTTGCCAATGTTGAACCTAAAATTGCTGTTTCAATAGGTTAATTTGGGGTAGGACTAAGGTGGGGCAAGTT
>JASANF010005720.1:0-13357 GCA_030248245.1 Trissonchulus sp. WLG1_4
TTCCACGTAAATGATGCCTCTGTTTTTGTAATGGTGTCATGAGTTCCGCTATTTCGGCAGAATTCTTGATAAAGCATGATAGTAGGCACAATACGAATCCTTTCGACTCTGTCATATTGATCAATTGGAATATCTTTCACTTTCTCAATTTTATCAATGGGTTCAAATCCGTTTGTGTCACGAGCATAACCCAAGATGTTGCCCTTTTCTGGAAAAAGAGCATTTGGTTGCTTTCAAATTTAAACCAGCTTCCATAAACAAGTAGACACGATGGATAGGTCGTTAATGCTTTTTGGATTGTAGATAAATCCTGTCTTATATCATTATCAGTAGACCAAGCAGATATGCCACTGCAAGCCGGCTAAAACAGACGATTACCGTAAATGTTTGGAAAGTCGCTGGTGCACTGCACAGGCCAAATGGCATAAGCGGTAAATTCGTACAACCCTTTAAATGAAGTGAAAGCCGTTTTTGGCATCTTGGTCATCCATTTGAATTTGCCATAACCACCAAGAAAAAAGAAAACCACTCCCCAGAGAAAGTTCGTCCATTCGTTTCAATGGAAACACATCTTTTTTTGTGGCTGTATTAAACCGTCTATAGTCAGCACAAAACCGGGTTGTACCGTCCTTTTCTCTACTAAAACAACAGGACTGGCCCATGGGCTACTGCTTGGACGTATAACGCCAGCCTCCAGCATTTTGTCTATTTGGGAATCCACTTCGGCTCGCTGGGCGATTGGAACTCGATACGGTCTCTGCTTGATCGGTGGATTATCTCCTGTGTTGATTGTGTGTTTAACCAACCCAGTGCGTCCTACTGTTTCTTCAGGTCCAACAAAAACACCCGCATACTGTGTGATCAGATGTTTAATAGCGACACGCATTTCTGGCGTGACAGTGTCATTGTTGAGAGTCAGGTGTTTTAGAAGCCAACGTTCTTTATTGGGCTTAGCTATCATAGACTCAATCTTGCCGTGCCTTCCTGTACACTGAATGTTGGTTACAATAAGAGGTTCTTGTGATTCGGAGCCTGATGGTTTTCGAACATGACAAGGGTCTATCGTTCCGAGCTTCATTTTTGCATAGATCTTAACCGGCACATTCTGGCTATTCAATACGCGTATTAGGAGATCAGCTCCTGGTTTTGTTGGTGATATTACAGCTTTCCCCGCGCGAACACCAAGTTTTCGCATATTAGTTTCATTTGGCAAGAACAATCCGGTGGTAGACAATCCGTCCGCCAAAACAGTACAGGGTAGCATAATTTCACATCGCTATGGTATCAATATGTCTTCAGCTGCAATTAGCGGCACTACCTGCATCGGTTTAGATGTTAGATTGACCGAGTCAATTTGGATTTCATCTCCCAAAACCCACTCCTGTGATCCTAGTTTCACTGTCTGCTGTAAAAAGTTCAGTTCTAGACGTCCGCACAATCTTATTGTATCCATTCCTAGTATAACTGGGTGCGAGCTGGAGTAGGCAATTTGAGTGTCCAGTTGGTATTTCATATCCTCTAGCTCGAAATTTAGGTTTGCACAACCTAAGAATATTAATTCCTGGCCAGTCACAGATTTTTCTGAAACCGAGGTAGGTTCGATTGTCAAGCCATTAGTCGGCAGTTGCTGCAGAAACTCCCTGGAGATTATCGTGACGTCACTTCCTGTATCCAATAGTGCAACTGTTTCTCTGTCATTAACTTTAACATGCAATCGAGCTAGCGTGGTAGGGTTTATCGCTGCCACTTGACTCGTTTCGACAACGCATATCTTTGCTCCATTGTTAATTTGACGTCGCGGTTTCGTGGGTGGCACGCTTTCTGCCGCACTGATAGTTCCTGTATACGGTGTAGGTGGATCTCTCATGGCCGATACTGCTGTCATGGTAGGAGTTAAACTGTTGGTTGGCATACAGGCGGAAAAGGTCTGTAGCACTGGAGTAGCAGTTATGTTTGCTGTCACAGCAGTGCTAAAGGGTCTTGTAAGCTGCGAAAATCCTGAATACAATGCTGCGTCTGCAGTCGTCACCGGTTGTGAAAGAGGAAGTTCTTGCGAATTAATTGAATTAATTAGAAGAAATTCTATAAATTCATCGCTAGGTTCGTTCTCACATAGTTGAAATTTGCGGATCCAGAATTTGTAGAATTACGGGATGATTTCCCGGAACTTCTTGGTTTCTTATTTCGCCACTACCGCACTTCAGTGATTGCTGTTGACATTTTGTTTGTAAAATAAGAAGATATATTCGAAATACTATTCACCAACCTTCCGCGATGTTCATTCGGCAGGCAATGCGTTATTAAAACAACTAGGGTGACGTAGAGACAGCAGAGGAACACCCATACTTGAAACCAATTCGTTTTTAGTCCAAATAGGAACCCGAAATATCCCTGCTGCATAATGCTGTTGATCATGTTTCTCTTACCGTTGGAAACGCTTTGGTTGAATTGTGGTTTGACACCGAGTGAGTCTAGTATCCGTTTCTGATAACTGAGTTCTCCAAGCAGCTCATTCATTGATACGTGTGTTTGCAGATCGGACCAGTTATACATCACAATTTGATGGAAAATGGTAGGTTCATAAGCCCAAGGAGATGAGAAATTCCAGGAATAAATCCGCAGTTCTGGGGCCTTGACAAGCTCATGATAAGAACCGTCTCTTTTGTACAGCATAGTTTTGTTCTCTAAGTGAAATAGAACCTCTTCGTTTCCAATGCAATCCGCTGGAAATCCATGGGGGTGCAATATGTTAGTAACTGGATCTATAAAGCCAATGTGAAATTGACCATGAAGACTGAACCGTATCGGTATTTCTTTGGTGCATGAATCGTTCATCGAAAGTATCCAGTATTGACCTGGGCTCAGAGTCTGGCACGGCCATACTTGAACGGCCATTCCACCCGATCGAGCATACACGTCTGAGCGCTGTAAAATGGCACGGACTGCCATGGTGGGATTGGCGAGTAGATCTGCTTTTAGTACTTCCAGCGTGTTGGCGGCTATTTTACATACAGCCTTCATTGAATGTTCAAATGCGAATCTTATGTTATGCTGTTCCTTCAAAGCTACAGCTTGTAACGACGCTGCCAAGACATGAGGTCACCAAGCCATGTTGTGCCGCCCAGTTAGTCACTGCTTTCGTATCATTGCGTTTGAAAAGTTCTTGTAGTGTGGCCTCATTTCGTGCCGCTTCCTCTGCCTTTTGTCCATTTATTGTCTGTTTTGGTATATCCCCTCTAACTTGTCGCCGTTGCCTGTACATTCTTAGCCAATACAAGTTCTGTGATAGTATTCTGAAGGGGATACCCTGGTCGCTTATGACAATCTGTCTGCCTTCACAGTCTTTCACGTAGACAGCAGATCTGAAAGTCAACGCCAAATTGTCGTCATCGGAAAGCCAATTTGAATTCCACTGGTGTCCACTCGTCGGTTTCCACGGGAGATACTCACATTTTTCATCTGTGTCAGGGGTCCACAATAGGTAGGAGCCGTCGCCAATTGGCAGCTTCCGCTCTGATAAGCACAGTGGGCGACATCTCCAGCCGTACTTTCCATGACGTTGGAATGATGACGTTTGTATACATAGGCTCGGTGTAGATAACAATTGGTAGCTTCAAAAGTTTGCCAATAGCAACAGTGAATACCCCCACCGGGATACCACCAGTCTAGTCGATTTTGTGTTTCCCAGAGTCCACCTGTTTCCACTAAAGGTCCCTCCTGGCATTTATGCCACTCCCTCATTGCGTAACACTCGTCAGCGTCAATTTGTAGATCTTCCTTGGACTCTTTCTTCAAGTGCTCATCATCAAAGAAATAGGTGAAGGTACTAATTTTCTGTTTAACTTTTTTACATTTCCATGCTTCGCTCCTGTATTGAACGTGATTTCTTTTGTATAGCATAACGTCTATTTTCAGCGGTTCGGAATCTGTAGAGAAGCTAGTTTCGCAGGATAGAGCTGGTGGCAAGCGCCAAATGGTTGCATCTTCGACCGGATGACATATCATAGGCTGCTCAGACGGAACTAATGTCGCTGCCGAGTGCCCAAACAACATAAACAGGGCGCATAAGACTACACCACGGATTATCCAACTGTACTGCTTCTGTGGGGTGTCTGCATCTATGGGTTGGATGTCTTTTGACGTCCTATGTTCTTGAGGTTTCGGTTCGGGAGTGGGATCATGCATTTAGTCGTCTGCTGCATTGCTTCTGTTGATATAGCCGCGACATGTAATCTTTCAACCAGCCGCTGGTTTTGTTCCATAAGAGCCTTGGAATTTTCTTTTTCTTGTTGGAGTTCGGTTCTCAAATGGGCAACGGATGCACTCTCCATGCAAGTATCTTCGGGTTTATCAGGTTCTTCTCTGTTTACAGTCAGCGCGTTTATACTGCGCGATGAATAGGCAGGCGTAGGGGTCTCTGCCGTAATCCTGTTTGAACCGGAACCGGGCGGTTAGAGGTATTTGGTCTGTGTCTACCATCAGGCGTACCTGTTTGTCTCATCTGTTGTCTACAGGCAGATGCATAATGCCCCGGTTTACCACACCAATAGCAAACAGGACGTCCATCTGTAGTGAACCGAGGTCTGTCTTGTTGGTTTCGCGATCGTCCTGGGTTCCATCTTGAATTCGTTCGGTCACTTTGTGAGTTTCTTTGGGCCTTTTCACAAATTATATTAACTGGATTAGATTATCTAGATTAACTTCAGTAACTAAGCATTAAATTGACGAAAGTTTATGAAACTTTGCAGAACAACTAAACCAAGTAATCTTCATTTGCTTGCAAAATTTTATGTAATTACGTTAATCCAACGTTGAGTTATAAAGTTAATCTAGTTGATCTAATCCAGTTAATATCTTTTGTGAAAAGGCCCTTTGATCCATCCTGTCTGATGCGGCCGTGAAAGTCGGTGCAGCGGTTGGTGGGAGCATTGTATTAGGTCTCATCCTTTCTAACACTTCGAGTTGTTGGGCTTTCTTTACCGCATCGGCAAAATCCGTAGGGTTGAGCGGCACCAACGCACGCTGGTAGTATGGGTGTAGATTGTGAATGAAACTACGAAAAAGTAAGCATTCTTTAGCGGTCGCGTCCATATTGGGGTAGCCATCATCAGCCAACTGTTGGAGTTCCCAGGCAAAGTCGGCAATGTTTTCGTTTGGGCGCTGTTGACGTGAAGCCAAGTTAAGACTGGCAATCATTTCTGTTTCTCGACGATCTAGGTCTGCTAAGAGTGTAGTCTTCAGCAACTCGTAATCTGCTTGTGTTGCTGGTGGCAGATTCATGTACTTTTTGCGCGCCGGTCCTCTTAAATAGACGGGCACTAACTTGGCTTTCTGGGCATCATCGTACCCCTTAGCCGCAGCCATAAATTCAAATGTGATAAACCAGTCCTTTATCTTCTCGCCAGGCCTTCCCGCGAAAGGCGTGACTACGTCACGTGGTAGATCGATCCTATCCGTCATTTCGTGTGCTGGGTTTAACTGAAATTGTTCCAAATCAGATCGTAGTTGGATTGGTTCTTCTCGAGTGTGGCTATCTGGCTCGCGTAGCTGTGCTAAAACTTTCTGGACAGAGCTTACTTCCTGTTCGGTATCAGTTCGTAGGCGTGCGAAGTCTTGGGAAAGGGTTGAATAATTCTCCAACAAACTGGCTATGTTGGCGCGATCCTGGTGAATAGCGTAGAGTTGCTGCTGTAAGCGCTTGTTTAAGTCTTCGAAGTGGATAGCTGACGTAGCTGTAGAGCTCGAAGTGTTTGGGGTTTCTGCTTGCTGCTTCGGAGGAGGAGTTCGATCGACGGGCATAGGTTACTGGTTAGTTCGTCTTTACATCCTGGCAGCCTCGCCAAATGTAACGGCTATGCCCAGTCATTTGATATTTATTGATAATTAACCCAAACCACCGCGAAGCTCGCGGAGCCAATTGGCTCAAAACTGTGCAAACAACACAAAGTCAACTTCTCAGCGAGAAGAAAGTTGGATTGCCCTCAAGCAGAGGGGCGAAGTAGGCAGGACATGTTACAGTTTCGTTTTAGGAGAAAAGATGGGAGCAACCGCTCCAGAAGGCAAAAGAATTCAAGACTGACTGTAACAACTCCGATACTGACATTAAATAATACAATTTTATCAAAACGATCTAGAAACAGTTTTTAACAGGATTTTTGTGGGCGTAACCCACTTTTCGTAAAGTAGCCTGGGGGACTCAAAATGGAGCATAGCGAAGTTATATTGTTTTAAAAAGAGACAATAAATGGTGACGAGTATAAAATATAAATATATATATATATATATATATATATATATATATATATATATATACACCCATATATATATATATATATATATATATATATATATATATATATATATATATATATATATATATATATATATTAGAGCGTAACTTGATTTTATGATAAAAATATGGCGTTAACGAGTACGCGAATAGGCTAGCAGCCACATTTGTCACCAGAATAAATCTAATTCCGTACAAATAGCGGTAAAATTTTCGAACACCAAAAATTATTGCAAGGGCCTCTTTCTCAATTTGAGAATACTTTATTTCCGCAGCTGTAAGAGTTCGAGAAGCGCAGCAAACTAGTTTTTCATTACCGCCAGGAAATCGATGTGAAATCACTGCCCCGATACCTTTTTCAGAAGCGTCACATGCAAGAACCAATGGTACATTAGGATCGTAGTTAGTAAGTGCCATTGGAGAAACTAGCTTCGTTTTGAGGTTGTCAAACGCATTTTGACATTCGGGTGACCAGTGCCACTCAACATTTTTCTGCAATAATCTTGTCAGCGGTGTTGTTAAGCTTGACATATTCGGTACGAATTTACCATACCAGTTGACTGCACCTAAGAAACTTTTTAATGACGTCTTATCTGTTGGAGCAGGCATTTTATTGATAGCTTCTAATTTGTTTTCGATTGGACAAATTTTGTTCTGGGAAATTGTATGACCAAGATACTTTATTTTGAAAAAAATTCACATTTATCGAGATTTAATTTGACTCCTGCTTTGCTCAGACGCTGCAGTACTAAGCGCAGATTTTGAATGTGCGCATCATCAGTTTCTCCAGTGATAATAATGTCATCTAGGTAGCAAGCTGTACTGGGGCACCCTGCAAGCACTTGGTCCATTTTTTTCTGAAATATTGCGGGTGCTGACGAAACTCCGAACGGAAGGCGTTGAAATTGAAATAGACCAATGTGAGTATTGATGACACACATTTGTTTACCTTCGTCATCAATTGGCAGTTGATTATATGCGCGGGATAAGTCCAACTTAGTAAATTTCGATCCATGAAATTACTTTGACAACAGATCGTCAACCCGTGGGAGATTGTATTGGTCAACTTCTAAATTCGGATTAATCGTGACCTTAAAGTCAGCACAAACTCGTACTGTCTTGTCTGGTTTAGGGACCGCTACAATAGGGGCCGCCCACTCGGAATATTCAATTCGTTTCAAGACACCGTCCGCCTCATCTCGATTCAGCGACGCCTCAATGCCAGTTTTCATAGAGAACGGTACTGGTCTGGGAGCAAAAAATTTTGCTCGCGTATTTGGTTTAAGCGAAATGTGAGCAGGTTCACCTGTGAATTTACCCAAACCAGGAGAAAATACACTTGCAAATTCAGAAGCTAATTTTTGAGCAGTTGGAACAGTTGCGGTGTTAGTAACGCAGCAAATCGTATTCCAATTTAACTTTATTTGTTGTAGCCAATTTCTGCCTAAGAGATTAGGACCAGAACTTTTCACTACTACAACCGGCAGTTTTCCGTAAGACTTATTTTGGTAGCTGACGGAAACGTCGTGTTCACCGATGACTGGAATTAAATGTCCTGTATGACCTTTTAATACTATTTTGGACAGTTTTGGCTTATCACCACCGTGTAACGACGACCACGTCCTGTCATTGATGATGGTGACGCCGGCTCCAGTGTCTACTTCAAATGTAGTAGGTACACCATCAACAGTCATATTAACCAAAATGGGGGGCGAACGGGTAATTAGCGTATTGATGAAATAAGTGTTTTCAGGTGAAATTACAGTTTCACTTTCACTATCTTGTACTTCATCAACAGAATGAGCATTATGCTTAATTTTTCGTTTCTGGCGGCAGATTGAAGAAATGTGGCCTTTACGAGAGCAATTGTGACAAATTGCCTCGTTGAAATAACAGTCGTTTGCAGAATGATTTAGTTTTCCACAGTGACGACATTTACGTTGCGAATTGTTTGATTTCGCCTTTGGAGCATTTATTTTATGAGTTTTTTTCGATAATAACCGAATTGGTTTGATCGCGCATATTTTGAGCATTTTTGTCTGCTGTTTCCATAGCCTGGGCCAAATTATAGGCTCTGGTAACAGTCAAGTCTGGTTCTCCCAGAAGCCGCTTTTGAATGGGCACAGAGGAAATGCCACATACAAAACGATCGCACAAAGCGTCGTCTAGAAAGTGTCCGAAATCACACGTCGAAGCCAATCTGCGTAAATTTGCCAGAAATTCTGCAATGGATTGTCCCGGCTGCTGACTGTACTTGTTGAAATTGAACCGTTCAACAATTCGCAATGGGCGAGGTTCAAAATGAGCTTTGAACCTACCCACTGCACCAATGAAATGTGTCAGGCTACTATATTTTATTTAACATATGACAAAACTAAGTATAGGTACGAGTTCAGTCTATCACTTATCACATATCAGTTTATATCCTATTAATTAGTTTTTTTAATTATTTATACTTTTTGTACTTTGGAGTTTTTGCATCTAAAATTGTCGTTGTTGGCAGGATCATTCCATGTCCCCACCGCCTCTGCCTAGCGATGATGATACAGATGAAAAAACTCAAGACTGAATGGACTTGAACACTCTGCTTCTATTGAGACTCAAAAGATTTTTTGAGCCCGATAGATGTATTTGTACGTTTGTTAATTTACAGGCACGGTTTTTTGCGTATTATTGTCATTTTGGGGGAGTTTATAAGATGCTAAAGCGCCTTAGCAAACAGTATTGCGTTGGAACTGTTTTGAGCTAAACTATAAGACAACAATATAATATGTTTATTTAATCATGGTATAATAACAGAGTATCTGGTGCGGATCCAGGGTGGCGGTGGCGGTAATCTAAAAATCTAAAATTCTCCAATTTTTTTTTCTGGGGGCTGCCGCTCCCAGCCCAGACCCCTGCATCTTTGTAGCTTATACCTTGTTATTACTTTTCATCAAAGCCTATGCACGAGTATGGAGTACACGAGTGTACTTTGTGCTGCATTTGCTTGTGTACTACACTGTCTGATGTGACGTTCCCCCGTGTTCCAAATTCGGCCTACAAATCAAAATTTCCCGCAATTTTCTATCTGGGGACTGCCGCCCCCAGACTCCTGCGACTATGTGAGTTTTTTTCATGACAGCATGTGTATGCGTACATGGCTGCATTGTGTACATTTCATTTGCTTAATGTACACACCGTGTAGTGTGTCGTTCTGGCTGTTAAACCGTTGCAGAAATGACATTAGTAAATTTGTGGTCTGCAAAATGTCAAAATACTTCGTAAACTTTCCAGATTTGCTAGCTTCTGCCGGTCTTTTGCCGGTCGCCGGCCTGCTGGTTGTGTAATTTCCAGTGCTTTGAGCCTCACTTTAATTTATATGCTTCTTTGGTCTAAAGTTAGCACTGTTTTTAAAGGAAATAAAGCGAATTTGTATCGTTTTTGGTAGTTAAAATTGCAAATACATAAGTGCATTTTTACACATTTCAAAAAATCGAAAAGCCATTTCCCGATCCCGCCCAAAGTTTTTTCTTGGCTACGCTACTGAGGGGTTGTTTAATACGGCCAAACTAATTTTTCTTCGAGAAAAAACTTTTACTACTACTAAAAAAACTACTAAAAAAATTTTAAAAACTTCACCGCCTCCCCCCCGAAATTTCATCCTGGATCCGCCAATGCAGAGTATATGTATGCAACAAAAACAAAAATCTTTTGTTGAAATTTAATAATATATGCAGTTCTTACTGTTTTATATTTCATATGTATGAAGAATATATACATCATCTTTTAATTACAAAGTATACACATAATGAAACATTGTATACAACTTTTGTGTGAACGCACCATATTATTATGATCCGTAGTATATGTTCAATAAGCTCTTTTTGCTGTTTATCTAATGTGATTTTTTTTATTTATTATTGTAGTTTATGATTCGCCTTATTAAAGGATTTTTCAACGTTTGGAGTTACGTTCTACTTTCTACATTGATATTTTTCGTCATGCGGCTTGGCTAATACTCTAAGCATGCAGTCGCATGTCCGTTCAGCAGGCACTTCAAAAGTTCGCTGTTAGTGGCGTTAATTTTTACTAATTTTGCCGGCTAAGCGGACGAACGGTTGTAAGAATGAACTAAAAATTCAAAACAAGTCAACGGCTTTTGCAATTTGACAATTTGCAATTTGACAATTTGCAATTGTGCAATGAGTTGCTGCAATTTGACAATTTGCAATTTATTACATAATTAGGTTTGGTGAGATCATTAACTTCCAAAATTAGTTCAGCTAAGAACTTGTCTGTCGTTGTACACTCGTCGCTGCTGCTGACTCAAAGATCTGATCCATCGGTGCTGAGCTTGTCCCACGTGGTGAATCATACTCCGCTGAGATTTTGATCGGGGCCGCATGGGGTATTGCCCCGATTCGGGATCATCCTCTATTTCTGGACATTCATTGTTGGTGGAATAAGCATGGTTGTCGGTCAGCTCTGCTTGACTGTCAGAAGTTGAAAGCTGGAACATGATTATAGGTATGTTACGTGTGGACAGTCAACGAAATTTCTCCATCGTCCCCGCGTTACCGAACGCAAAGGTGTAATATTGATTGTTTGTCTCAGCTCTTACAGGGTACGAAATCTCACTCAAGAAGAAGAGTGAGATATATTCCGGTTTGCTTATAAAAGAAAAGCGCAAGAAGATAGGAATATGATACAATCCATGGTCTGCGTACTGCGTAGCTGTGATGGCATAGATACAAATTACGATCGTGAATACTTAATTTGATTAGTCTTGATTCGATTTGAAAAGTTTTTTCAATTGTAATAGTCAAAAGCTACTCAAAAATTCTCACCGTTATGTCATTAAACTGATTATCGACAGTATCTGACGGATGCATGGTATAAGTTGGTCGTGTTTTGTGGATACTTTTGGACATGAGCATTGGATAATAGCAGATTAGAAAAATTAAGTACAATAGCAGACCTCCAATCACTGCGATCGTTCCCGTTACGGCCACCTGAAACACCTAAGCAGTAGTTTATCTAGATGACTCAAACACAAGTTTGGTTGCAAATTTCATCAAAATCAAATTGAATGTTTTTGTGACCGACAATTATCGTCGCTTGTCTGCATCCTCTGCCAAAGTGCAGACTGCAGAAGCATGTTTGTGTGAGGCCCGGTTCCCACTAGACAGAAATAAGAAATATATAATCAAAAGAACGAAAAAACTGAAACTAAGGGTTGAGCGTTAAGTAGCATAAGCATAATCTAAAAAAGATCTTGAGATTTCCGCTTAACTAATCATTATATATGTGACTAAGAAACGCATATTAGGTATAGGCTATACTACTTGTTAATTCCATGTTCCATATTTTTTTATTTTTACGCGGCCCCCTCAGGGGCCGCGTATATACTATATATATTCTGATTCTGAAAGTCCTATGTAACTTTGGGTAGGTCGAATCTCCTACGTTAAGTTACACTAGACGGGCAGGTAGGTCAATTCTTACTGATGGAAAGACGGAAGTTTGTTAAGAAGGTCACCAACTGTAACTACAAATTCTGCAAAAGTTGCGAACCGGTGTGGTGTCGAACCCCCAAACTTCTGACTGGAGATCAGATGCTCAGTAAATGCCTGTCGCACTACCACCTGCGCCAACCGGCCTTAATATCCATCCAAAGTATGAACATGTAGGTACATCGTACATATGTAGTTTCGAAGATCTTTGATAGACACATGTCATAACTGCGAATACCTGAGGCTGGCCCATATTTATTAATTTCTGAGTTGGCAGTTTTTGCTTCTAAAATGTCGATGCAACACAGTTCGACATAAAATTACCGGTTCTATAATGCATGGGCGGTACGCAGAGATTTTGTGTTGCAATGAGTGCGCATAATCCAAGTTTATCAGACAGTACATGGCTCGTTGGTTTAGTGGTATGATTCTCGCTTAGGGTGCGAGAGGTCCCGGGTTTGACTCCCGGACGAGCCCATTTTTTTCTAAATCAACTTTTTCGAAAACATTTTAACCTAATCGCAGACTAGAAAGTTTATTTTGATTAGTCCAAACATCTTGCATGATTTTTTATACTGTCCAGTACGTGGTTTTTGAATTCAAGTTGACAGCTTATAAGTCATCGACGACCTTGGGGTGTTTTAGCTTCAGATTTAGCTACACTTACATTATGTTTACAAAGTTAAAATTGTTCGACTTGAATAATAAAACCAAGTATTTTTCCTGCCGCCACCTCAGAGCACTGCAAATCCAGTGATTGGTGGTTCGAATCCCCCTTGGGTCATTCCGATGAAGATGCTTTCTTTCTTCCAGTAAGAACCCCCTTGCTGTCTTGTAAGAACCCCCTTGCTGTCTTGACATGACGAGGCGTACGAGAACTAATTAATTACAAATTAGATATAATAATTAATAAATTGCAAGTTTAGAGTGTGAACGTAGTAGCCCCCTCCTCTAAAGCGGCATTGTATAAGTAAGTGGGAAGTAACATAGGCCCCTTAGAGTACTTGAAGGGATTTACGAAAACTCAGCATGCTCAGTAGCTCAAATGGTAGAGCACTGGTCTGCAAATCCAGAGATGGGTGGTTCGAATCCCAATTGAGTTCCGATGAAGATGCTGTCTTTCTTCCAGTAAAAAAGTTGCTGCATATGATGATATCTTAAAAAAATTTCTTTTTCACTCAGAACTAAAAATATGATATATCTTTTTCAATTCTGCAATTGGCAAAAAACCTGCAAAAATGCGGCAAATATGAGGAGAATCAAAAAATTTAGAAAGAAACCTTATTGTATTGACTATTGAGATATTGTATTAATGTAGCAGGAGGTTCAAAATTACAGGCATTAACCTTTAATTTTTACTTTGCTTTCAAATAGAAGTTTGTTAAAAACTGTTGGGAAATAATTGTACGTGTTCAGGAATTTATTGGCGGCAGGACTAAACTTTGTAAAAGTTCGTATGTGTCAAAAGCAGAAATTCACTCTAAAAGTTTGCATGAAAATCCTGCTTGTTACTTCTCCACATACGCGTGTGTGTACTGTATACATTGCTTCCTTGCTTGCTGATGTAGTCAAA